>JAMZAV010004424.1:0-47074 GCA_024449915.1 Sweltsa coloradensis
AACCTGACTCTGCATTGAAGCAGAGACGCTAAACGTACAAGACACAATCAGAAGTTAAAAAACTCTGACTTAGCGGGAATGACCTGGAACTTCGCATTGAAGCGAGACGCTAACTACAAGACCAACGAGCCACACAAATGTTCCTAGCATGCTGGTTTCACATGAGCTGTAGTTGTGGCGACAGGATTTTGTTTTTAAACGTGGCTCTCCTACTCCACTTCAGGTTAGCCGTTGGTACGGAATGGTACCCGATCTCCTTCATCACTCGTGATATTATCACAGATGCATGGGTCATATAGCCACTTTTTTTAATGATCTTAGGTTAGTAGTTAAGATTTCACATGTTGTTTAAAAAAGTAAAAAATAGTCTGTTTATTAATTTCTTCTGGCTGGGTCAGCTTGGGTTTACAAAGAGAATTCTTCCACTTCTTTCTATTCTCCCACAATTGTCCATCTCTTCCACATCTTCCCAGCTCTCTACTCTTGCCTATAGAAATCTTTCTTGGCCTCCACATTGATCCATTCCTTTTTCATTATTCTCTTGAGCACAAGCCTCCTCTCTTCCAGCATTTGTTTTACATGTCCAAACCGTCTCCCATCCTGTCATTCAACTTCGCTACACCCAATGGTCGTTAATAATAAATAGTACTGACAATCTGTGAGTTGAGGGAAGTTCTGTATTCTTGCTTGATACCTACGCCCAGTTTCATACACATCGGATTCTTCGTGAGCGAATGAATAGCGACCCATGATATGGGATATATATGTACCGTTCCCTTTCAATTGTGCTAGCTAATACTCTTATCAATCTCGGCAGTTGTTTACGTGCTGCTCATATATTTCATAGGTACTTGCTGTGTTCCTTTCATTTTGTTCACACTCGAACCAAATTAAGTGGGGATACATATTTCCTTGTTCAGTACTGTCCATACAACGTTACATGGAAATCTGTGATGTGTGTCTAATGCCTCGGTGCATTAGTCGTCCTTATTCCATTGGCACTTCCTTCAAACTCATAAAAACAAGTTTAAAATTCAGTTTAAAATGTGCAATGAACTACCTGGCTGTGTAGTAAGTAGTCTTATTTTCAGTCTATCATTCCATTCAGTGTTGACCATTTATTTAGTTAGTATCTTCAGTGCGATATTGGGGGGGTGTTCCAAACTTTATTTTGCTGTAGTCGACTAGCCTAGTCGAATTAATTCAACAATGATCAACAACGGCAGTGACTTTGCAATCATGCATCAGTGTAACTGCGAGTCAGCAGACTATTGTTAACAGCGTTGGGGAGTCCCTTGTAACGCATGCTTCTCTCCAGAGATCGCGCTCCGACTCGTATCAGTCACGTGGTCTCGATGGCTATGACAGACTCGCCAGCTAGCTTGAGCGAGAGAGCAAGAGCTGTGTGAGCCGCGATCTCCGAGCTATCTAACTACATAGCGGTAGGTCAGGGTCATTTAAACATTAAATTACGAAACTGCAAGGAATTCACATTGTCTTGACCCATGACGACGCCCTGTCTTTTTTATTTTGATAGTCGGGGCGGACTCGGACATAGGTAGTGAGCTTATATATACCAGTGCCTGAATATCATTGTCAGTTTAAAATTGAATTTGTAATCAATCCCACACTAAAAAATACGATTTTGTGTATGAAATAGTTTATTTGACAATCACAAAGTAAACTGCTATACTAATTACAATTCCATCCAAGCTCATTGTGGAGTGGCAGTAGCTTTCAGATGGTGAGATTTATGCAAAAGGCAGGCCATGAGTCAATGTTGAGTGATGGTAATCAGTTTTACTTATAACATTGGTGAGATAATAGTATTATAAGTTTACAATTGCAATACCGGACCTAAGGCCCGGTATTTCAATGTCCAGTTAAAGAGGCAAGCAAGTAGATTTAACTGACACATTACTTGTTTTCACTATGGCAACCACCAATCAGAAGCCTTGTAAATATTTACTGAGAGGACTAACTGGCCAGGATTTGTTTTAAAAAAAAATTTTAACTAGAATTGAAATTCTGGAACCTAACTGACAGTAATGTTGCCGCGGAACCAGCACCGTTATTAACGCACTTGGACTATGATACAAAGAGGGGCCTATCGTATTGAAGACAACAATACCTTCTGTGACTACCTCTGACGGAAGAGAAACGTGCAGGGTGAAAAGTTCATTACATCAAGATAGAAATCCTGGATTAATTTAGTTTAGTAGATAGATTTTGTTACCTAGGCAATCTGTATTTGCAATTGAGTATGTGTGGTGTTGTGACATTATTCTAAAACTCCGTAGGGACTATGGAATGTAAGTAATGGCAAAGAAAGACTATTTTTTAAATTGTAGACATACTTAGTAGGACATGGATACTTTAAACAGGGACGGCACTATAGGTAGGTCAAGTTAATATGAGATGGAAAATCCCGTAAAACTCAAATTGTGTCTAATAATTCCAAAATCTTGTAATTTAGATAAAAAAACTAACATATTAGAATTTAGACATTTTTGATTATTTTAGAATGTCAAAGATGTGGCAAGATAGGTATGCACAATATCAGGCAGAACTGGCGAGAGGAGCGTTTAACTAAAAGCTGGGACATTTAAGACTGTGGTGGTAACTAAAAAGTTCTGTTCCTACCCATTACTGAAGATATGCACTCTTTCTTTAGAAGTAGAGTAGAGATTTTGCAGCAGCATTGTCAGAATAATCAAGGTGATGAATTTAAGACAATTTCCCCCAAGTTAAAAATTATAAAAATTTTTTGCTAATTTCATCATGTCAATATTACTCATTAGTGTTAACCTTTGGTTCTACCAGCGCAGTCCTAAAAAACCATAAACATAGGCGTTGCGTTTCTGTGTGATTAAATGTGAAAGCATTACTGATTAGTCTTTTCAAGCAAAAAGTGTGTTTTAAAATAAGTTCTCAGCAAGTTTTACTTATTGGTAGTGATTTAACCTAGGTTCATAAACAACGGTTTTTTTTACAATGATTTTTGTTTTTCAAAACTAGAGATTTAATCTTTCATGTGTAGATAGCCGTTTGCGACTTGCGGACTATTTGACCTGCGTGAAACAAGTTGGATATGCTCATTGAGGCTGGCTTTAGTTACGTGATAATTGTTCAAATGTAATGTTTGCGAAACACTTTTGCCCAATAAATAATAAATAAAATAAAAATTAATTTGTATTAGGTCACCAGTCAGTCACAGAACTGATTTCAGTGGGGACATTAAATTTTAAAGCAGATCAAGCCAACCCTGTAGGTGCAAGTCACCATCGACAAGCGAACAATGACCAACTAGAGACCGGCCATATTAAAGCAGGAAACACCGCGGACAGCACCAGAAATCATCAAGGTGAATTTGAAAAACAACCATAGAAGTTATTATTACTTTGTTGCCTAGGGCGGCTCCAACGTCACCGTTTACAAATCCTAAGCCAATAACTGATTGAAAGCAAATCAGAAGTTAAAAAACTTCTGCCTAGAGCGGGGAATTGAACCCTGGACCTTCGGCATTGGAAGCATAGCTTCTAACCACAAGAAACACCGAGCCACACTAATAATAATGTGCAGTGTTTTTATATCTTTAAAATCTGATAATTATCAAATTTTTTTGTTTTTCTACGCTGTTTACGCAAATTTAAAACTTATTCAGAGTTTAGGCAGTAATTCAATTTTGGCATTTTCCTGGTATAGGCCTAGGCTAGATTGACTAGGGAAATTCATGCTCATTTTGAAACAATAAAATACATATTGCACATATTTAGGTTTTTTTAACGTCATTGCGACTTATATACCACTTTGGCCCACAAAACGAAAAGAGTCTTCGGAAAGAAAATTACATAAATGTCTGTGTTTGGCCTGGATAAGATAAGATAAAAACTTGTTAAATCCACCACACACTAACGGACCATCCATGTTGAATGGTATTCTCGGTTAAGCTGAAGTAAAACTTCCTGCTCAGCGAGAGGTACATGTATTCCCAGGTGCCCTCACTCAGAAATATATTTGATTGTGGGTATTGCATGTTCGTTATTTAAAATCGACTTGTTCAAGTTAAAGAAGAGAGGGACTATGTACAAAGTAGAGAGGAGTACTGATCATAATGTGTAGGCAGGCAGGATGTCCAAGGGAAGAAGAGTGCGTGTGTACTTTACGAGGGTGACTTTCATGGCTGTTGTGAGAGATGAAGACCCGAGGATGATTGGGGGGGGGAGTAATGAATAGTTGGAGGAGATGAGGGGTAGTGTTACTGGTCACTACACATCAGGGGTTTGTAGCTGTGTAGGAGGGAAGGGATGATGCTTTATGTTGCTTAACGACATTAAGTCTATTAACCAGCGATAAGTCCACACTGTAGTTAAAGTTTGTTCGGTCTAACGGATCCATGAAGATATATGAATTCCTCCAAAAAGTGTCTTTTGTGCGGACAATACTAGTATCAATCCTTATTCACAATGAATTCTAGGAAAAATTACTCACCGTGGAGTTTGAAAACCTTTGTGACAACCACAATAGAGTTCGAAGATTCAGCCAATAGGGTGCTAAAAGAGTTCGGAACTACAAAATATAAACAAGGGGTTTCCTGAGATAATTAACGCCGAATACAAGAAAATATGAATGTAAACCGCAACGTATTGTGACCAACAAAGGAGACAAATGTTGTAAAGGGATGAGTCTACCTTTCGATGGGTATAGCGTAAGGATCCGAACAAACTTACATTAGCACTTTGAACCGCATCAAACTTTTGTTGGCAAAACTACTAGTTGAATAAATTGACTATGATTGTAAATAATTTACAATGCTTGTTAAAGCTAACAAGCAAATAACGAATCTGATATTGATATCTTCTGTATTTATTTACTGCTATCATGCCACGGTTTTGCGTAAAACATTGGAAGATTACATACAAAATATAACGTGTTATGAAACACCATGAAGTTGAAACTTGCAATTAAAGTTAGTACTGCACTGTACAGTGCTGAATAAAACCATGTTTTATTAAAAATAAAAATTTGAATGTTTTCCAAGTTCAAAGTCGCACCAGTTCTAAAGTGGACCGGGCATCTAGAAAGGTCCAAAGGTTTTTGGTGAATTTGACATTTATTTCAAATTTGTGTAATAGGTTCACTTCACAAAGATATTTTAAGAGTAGATGAAGCTAGAACAAATTTTGCAAATGATGAGTAATATAAAGTTGCCAGCTGTTTTATACAAAACTCTGTCAATGACTACGTGTGACGAAATGTGTGGGAGAAATAAGAAAGCAGAATGGGTTGTATGGTGGTTAATGAGGGCGAGGGTACAAAAGGTGGAAGGGAAGTTATAGGGATACTGGGAGTGGGGGGGATTAAGTCTGGATGTGAGAGTACAGTAGCAATAACCAGAAGAAGTCGGGTCAGGCCTGGGTTTCGTACTAGTCGAGTGGACAAGTGATCATAGGCGTTCCCAATAGTTGAGATAGGCACGACAGGAATGGATGGTGAAGATTTTGTTGTTTAATGTCTCATATAATGCACTAAAGGTATTTGAGACGATGAGTTGTGATAAACCAAGGGGGAGGACCGATTACAAAACACGACATGCCTTATGCGGGATTCGAAACCCCACGTCCGAGTTAGAGCCGTACGATTCGGACCAGCGCGCTTAACTGAGGAATGAGAGTTTTGGGATAATGTAAAGACAACTGGGTGTTGAGGGCATGACGGGGTAGATGATCAGAGACTGACTAGGTTGTGAATGAGGTAAGAACGGAAGCAGAATAGTCCTAGAAGACTGAGAGTTGTTTCAAGATATTGTCAGATCTTTTAGAAAGATATGAGCTGGTTTGTAGGAAAAAGGGGTAGTGGTGATGTGTACTAGTACAATAGAAGAGCGAGACAAGAGGAAAGTAAGGGCTACAGGCCGAGGTTTAAGCTAATGCTAGGGAATTGATTTGGTTTGAATTTTTGTTGCTCAACGTCTATTAGAAACAATATTGCTATTCGAGACTCGAAAACACGAGTGGTTATAGATGACAACGGATAACTACAAACGAACCAGGCCTTACGGGGATTCGAACCCCCGTCCACGTAGTTGCCACGCTTCGGAACAGGGCCCTACTCGAATGGCCACCGCGACGGCTAACTGCTTAGGGATCTGGGGTTATTGGGGTAGAGGGTTGTCATGGGAATGGGAAGAAGTTGTATCAGCTGTTAGAAAAACAACAGGAAACAGTTAATATTTACTGTTGGCTTCAAGGGAGAAGGACAAAGAGATTTTTCATCAGGACCGTGTGGAGGTTTGATGTTACGAGGGTGTGGCAGGAGGAGAGGGGGTGACAAACCACCACTAATTACATATTAGAAGGGTGTTAGGATGCGCAGGGGGTGAAGGTGGAGGGGTTAGAACACAGGGGATGATTCTGCCGGTAAGATTTTTAGGGGATGTTTAGGAAATACTTGAGCGTGAGCGATAGATGCATTTATAAATTAATCTATATATATACATAGTTAATTTCACTCCCTAGTTCTAAAGTCCAAGGCTTAAAACTTTTGCTTAGTAGCCTACACGTACCGTCTACGCACAGAACAAATTTTATAAATAAATATGGGATGGTCATTATTGGCGTTTGCTAAAGTTGTTACTGAAATGAACTTTTTACGATTGCGTCGGGGCTGCAGGGTGGGGGATTGGCTGGTCGCTTTGATTTAAAGATCCACCACTGAAAATCAGTTATATAACTGAGTGGGGCAGACTCTAAATTAAAATGTATTTATTATTTATTAATTGACGACTCGAAATGGGGCCGAGCTTAAAAACCATCGATTAGGGTCACGTTTGACTAGTATTGGGTATAAGTCCTCAGTTCGCAAGTTGGACACCTGCTGAACGGCGTATCACTTATCAGTATCACGCTCTAATTTCTATTCTATTCATAATAATACTATTTAGCAAACATATCATTCTTTAGCGATACTTCGATCCATGGCAATGGCGGCAGTGTCAGCAAATCAAGTGGGAAAGCTCCGTAAACACTCCAATCAAAAGTAGTTATCACAGCCGCCTCAACACCCGCAAAATACAGCGACGTAAGTACTAGAAAGTAAACTGTTAAAAGTAAAGTAGTAAATTGTAAACTATAAATATTTCGCCGTGTTCAGAGCCACTTGTGACCCAAACGCTCGCAGCCCTGCGACCAAGTTTCCACCAGGACTAAAAATCGACGATACAATTCGACGGTCGAACAGACCACCCACGTTTACCAGTAACAAGTGAGCGAGCGCGGGACACGCCCTCACGACACGCCTACTCCGACCGACAAACAACATTGACGGAGAGGTTCGAATTCGAAAAACTAGGGTAGACGAACACCTATCCAGTCCAGGTACGAAGGACTTTGAAGCCAAAACAACCAGCGGCCCTACAGGAATTTAAAGATATCTTAAATTCTCTAACTCCTAACAACAAAGAAGAAGGGGGGAAATGGAGGAGATAGCTAAAAAAATTTAGAACTTGAATCCACGTCGGCGCGAAACTTCAAAGCGATGAAAAGCGAAATCGACGAGGTAAAAAGGCTGTGTGCACGACCAAGACGAGCGATCGACGACCTGAACACTACGGGAAGAAGGAATGCCTTCTAAACCGGCGTCGCTGAACAAAAAGAGGAGGGACACCTTACCAAAACAGCTATAACCCATCCTGAACGAAACAAGCTAACGTAGACCCTACGCATCTACGACATCGGACCGCTGCCACAGATGGGGACTCCTAGTTTAATGACGACAAACAAGCGTCCTATAATAATTAAATTGACGTCCTACCCAAACCAGGGATCTGGATATGGAGAGGAAAAGAGGCTTCAAAGACTCTGGACTCCTTATCACAGAGTCTCTGACTAGGAAAAAGGAAACAACTCCTAAAAAACGTCCAAAGCATTGTAGGACCCCACGACACTGGTGGACCCCAGAGGATCGATAATATGTCATAAGCAACGGGGCAAAAAGGACTCCATATCGCGTCAACATCAGACCTAGACGACCAGCCGCGGCAAATAGTCCCTAATTTAAACATTGAATTTAACATCGACAATCGATGGAAAAACTAACAAAAAACAAACAAAAACAAAAAACCAAACAAAAAACCACAAACAGCCTATGCCACCTTCTTCTATTAAATATTATTCCTCACACATAGTAACAACTCAAATAGTCCGGAAGGCCTATAATACAAAAAAGATAACTACGGCACTCCAAAACCATTTACCGCCCCATGCTCAGTCCCTAGTGGCACTTTGGAATTTGGATTATAGTATATTATAAGTAGAAGAATAAAAAGAAAGTATTAAAGAAGAATTATCGCAATACTACTAACTTTAGCACAATTAGTCTTAAGGCAACAAGCCAAATAGCAACTGAACTAGTTTTAATAAATATCTATACCAAAACCTTATATTAGCTATCCAACATGAATGATGGGGATGACTACAATTGGACTTTATATTTGAAAACAAAAACAAAACTAATATATTCCTCTAACACCCACAACAACTCTAGCACGGAGTTTATGAACAATTGTAGGGGCCTTAAAAATTTTCCCTGTTAATATAAGAGGTATTTTATATCACTCTGATGAATACTTGTAATTCTTGAAGACATTGACAACCTTTTTGACCTAATAATACTAAACAGAAACTCACTAAAATTTGAAAAATACCAAGCAAACCTAACAGGATACATCCCAACACAAATTTCACAAACAAACAAACATCTCACGATGGCATAACCAGTCCTCAGCAGAGACCTATCTTCGACTCCTAGCTTGCCATAACAATAAAAATTTCAGCCAAGCAACGCCATAAACATCCAAACACAAGCAAGGACAGAGAAAAGTCCTCAATACTAGCAATCACAGATCACCCTCGGGGGCACACAGCACGATTCTAAATGAAATTAAAACGCGAACAATAAAATTCAAAAAAACAGAAGATATAACCATTATAATAGGGGATATTAACATTAACAACCTGGAAAACTCTACCCTCTCTAATGAATATTCTTAAAATACTCTAGGCCCATGGCTTCACCAGATATTGAGGAACCAAACGACGTGAAACTCTTCACATCTAGCACGTGCATTGACCACATATTCAAAGACCAGACAACCCAAAACAAAAAGCGTTATGTTGCATTATTACAAAACAAAAATAACTGAACCACATGCAACATGCATTGGTTTGGACTGCACCGGTAGATGAACAACTAATACCAAAACACAACAAATAAAGTATGTATGTAAACCACAACTAAAAAACTTTGTATTATACTACCCTCTTACAAAACTAAATCAGGAGACATGGACTACCAGGTATCACAGACAACAACCCTAGTACAGCAACCTGACTCTCTTGTTCACACACTCCAAATTATCAATGATGCAACAAAATAACAACAAATCATCACAAAAAGAAAGAAACTTAAAGCCCTGGATAACACTTGGGTAATCAAATCTATAGAAAAAACCAGGAGAGACCAAACTTCACATTAAAGCCTCCGGGCTGAACCTATATATAATTAGTATTAAGAAATTACTATAAGAAATACCGAAATACCTAAACCTATTATCCGTTTCAAACAAAAAACGGAATACTACAAAGGAAAAGCTGATCGAAAGTAATGGAGACAGAAAAAAAAATGTGGCAAATTATAAAACGAAATCTCCAACAAAAAAACAAAAATCGGTTGCAATCAAAAAAATCATCTATGGAGACAAAGTTATAAATTTCCACGACAAACCCCCAGAATATAGTAGACAAGTTCATAGACTATTTCACAGATCTAGGAGAGAACATGGCAAACGACTTATCCAAAGATTGTACTACGAATAACCAGAAAACTCAACAAACCATAGACCAAAACAACATAAAATATCAACTAAAACTATATTTATGAATCCAGCTACAGCAAACGAGTAATCCAACACTCAAATAATATGAATGTAGTACCGCCACTGGTCCGGATGCAATCAAGTACAGATTCTGATACAGAACAAAATCTCTTGTAGCAATACCACTAACACACATTATAAACACAAAGTTTTGAAAAACGGGAATCTATCCAGAAAATTTAAAAAACTGCACACATCATACAATCCATAAGGAAAGGGCCCAGAACGCAAACTTGCACAATTACAGACCCATCTTCTCTCTTAGCAACCTTATCGAAACAATTCATAAAAATGCATTAAAAAGCATGAGTAAAATCATGTCTTCTTAGAATTCGAAACAAACAAATTTCCCCTAAACCATGTATGGGTTCCGAACTAATATGAGCACGGGAAGATGCACACTTAGCCTTACCCACGCAAATCCACAAAATGATTGAATACAAAACCTAAACCATAGCTATTTTTTAGGACTTAGCCAAGGCCTTTGATACCAATGCTCATCGTTATCTTAACTTAATAAATTACACAATATGGGTATACGAGGCATCCGCTAGACTTATAATAAAGCTACATTAGAGGCAGACCAACAATTTGTAAAAATTGAAGAACAAAATCAGGCAAAGCCAAGAGAAATTAAATCCGGAGTACCCCAAGGAACAGACTAGGCCACTCTTATTTCTAGTATTTATAAATGACCTTTGCTCAATTGAAACATATGTTGGCAAAATTACACCTTTGAGACTGACACTTGTACTCTGTTTTTCCGGCCAGTACAGGGCAAGAAGTTCATGAAATCTGACAGAAGGGAAATGAACAAAAATTCACAAATGGCTGGGGCGCAAACCAAACTGACACTAAACAAAGAGAAACACAACCTCCATAACGTTTTCGACACAAATTCGACCAACCAAAAAACATCAAAAATACAACTACATGAAACCAAATGCATTACAAAAACAAAACATGCAACACTGTTCTCCGCTGTCGCAAAATAACACAATCAACCAAATTACCTCGGAATTGAAATCGGAGACCAACACCTAAAATGGAGAAGGCACATAAAAGTCACTCATTACAAAGCTACAAATGCATCATGCCCACATTATACGTCTCCCAAAAACATATTACCCGCTAAAACCCTCCAAGTTGTATATTTTGCACTAGTCAATCATCATTCAATATTCAATAACAGTTGGGGAGAGCATACGATACCCACATTACGATCACTCAGACAGCGCACAAAAATACAATCCTAAAAATCAACACAAAAAGGAACACACTTTACCCACTAACGAACTGTACCGAGTCGGGAATTCCTACAAATACGAAAAAGTTGTACGCCTTGCTATATCGCGCTGCCATTCATTCAATAGAATGAAAAAATTGGTCTCAAACCATACGTCTAACTATACGGATGAACACTCGCTCTAAAACAAACAAACATATATCATCCCTAGAGTCAACAACGGTATCCAGCAAAGAATGCTGCTTATATGGCCCAAAATTATACAACATTGTTCCTCTATGAAATAGAAGTCTAAAGTCAAAAATCTTCATTTAATTCAGCCATAAAAACATGGTTAAAAAACGTTATCCATCTGCTAAAAATTACAGATATCATTAATAGTAAGCTTCCTCAAAAGATTCACCATGAATAGCACTCCTCTTGCCCCAAACAAAAAAAGCAATACACTTGTAAATGATGTTGTTCCAGAATTATGTTATCAAAATTCTAAAGTCACAGTTAAAATTTAGTATAATTCAGTCATTGCATTTTGTTATAAAAGCATGTCACCGTAGTTATAATCATAATTACTACTAGAAATTTAGAAATTTAGAACACATTACAATACTAAATCACAAAATAGAAGATATGTGTATCCGTTCCAATACCCCATTTATAAAGACTTTATAAATGGGATATAATAATATAGTATACATTCTATAGACTAACTAATCAACAAAACCTCAGCCCAATAATATACAGTATTTTAGATGTATTCACTAACCACTAAGACTTAATAAAAGACGATATTCTCTTGTGCCAAAGTCGATACAGGCAGTAGTAATAGATAGTAGATAGTAGATTAGATAATAGAATAGTAGAGAGGAAGATATAGAGTCCATTAAGGAGAATAAGAGAATACATTACTATCATTTACGTTTACACTGTTATGTTGGCCTACCTACATCTATGCAAAATTGTACTAAAAACCAACAATGTAATTATTAATAAGAACTGTATTCATGTTATATTAGATGGTTAGTACCTAATACAAAAAAGGACTGACAAAAGACAGTTTTAAACGTTACAGGTGTTATACGATATATTTCCTATTACTGTCCCTTCAGGAAAAAAATTGACAGGTAGGCTTCATAAAATTCAACAACGATTATAATTGTTCATGTTAACCATCTTCGGTTCATTCTTTGTAACCTAGGTTAGAATATTATACTAGTAAGTTCACTATCCATTTCTTCAATTCATGTTGTTAACCAAGGCAATAACCTATTATTATATACTTATGCTCTGCCTCAAGAATCTATTCTTATTAGAGCATAAAAATTTCATGGTTGTATCACTTTGTAACACAATGGAAAAATAAAGCAAATTGAAAATTTGACACAGTCGTTAGCTTGTCATAACACGTCGATGTCAAGCCGCTTTGATTTACTGTCCCCCACTGAAAATCAGTTATATAACTGAGTGGGTAGACTCTAAATACAATTTATTTATTATTATTTATTTATTTATTTATTTATTTATTTATTTATTTATTTATTTAATGTACTCATCACACATGAAAATTATCAATGACTAAAGTTTTCTCAACAATTTATTTGACAAAAAACTACTGATCGGATTTCGACAAGAAT
Organism: Sweltsa coloradensis; assembly: GCA_024449915.1. Lineage (NCBI taxonomy): Eukaryota > Metazoa > Arthropoda > Insecta > Plecoptera > Chloroperlidae > Sweltsa > Sweltsa coloradensis. The sequence goes on from JAMZAV010004424.1 coordinate 12,812, forward strand.
TCTTTGTAAAAATGCATCAGACTGTTTAGACAAGAAATATACTAACTTTCTAGATAGAAAGTGCACTGAACAAAAATTTACAGCATAGAGTAATATGCAGCGTGCACTTTTTCACGGCTCATCCGCACGTCAAGAGTGCGTATTTTGGATAAAAACACATACCTTGCATATTACTCTATGCTGCAAAGTTTTGTTCTGTGCAATTTCTATCTACAAAGTTAGATTATTTCTTGTTTAAACAGTCTGATAGTGATGGTGCATATTTTAAAGAGGTCTTGTCGAAATCCGATCAGTAGTTTTTTGTCAAAATAAATTGTTGAGAAACTTTAGTCATTGATAATTTTCACATCTATGATGCGTACATTGTTATAAGAAGCTAACGACTGTGTCAAAAAATCGAAATAAATCACTATCACAAGGAATGATATAATTGCTAAAAATTATTCATTTAAATATTGTCCAAATAATGAATAGAATAAAAGTTAGAGCGTGATAAGTGTTGCGCCGTGAAGCAGGCGTCAACTTGGGAAATTAGGATTTGTACCCACTCATTCCACCATGTTGCCTCTGTGACGTCAGGAGGCGGGTACATTTCAAGTAGTCAATTGAAGATGATGAAGACTTTTGTAGCTTAACGTCTCTACTAGGAAACGCTCAGTTGGACGCGTTGTTGAGCGCAAGCACCGTACGTGCAACACGACCCGAGTACGACATTCCCATAATGTTAAATACCAATATAAGTCTTTTAGGTCTTGACCGATTTAGCTGAAAATTGTAAAATCAGGAGAGAATGGATAAAATCCACCGCCATCTAGAGGACCTTGACATCATTTCTTTGGGAAAAACTATTTTACTCTTGATTTCTTCTAGGTGGCAGTACATAGTGACCAGAATTTTGTGCGACTTTTGTTGCCATGTAACGTTACTTTTGTTAAAATGTAATTTCTATCTACACTACTTATCGGATCAAAATAAAATTAACATATTCGTGACCGGACGGACATTCTAAATGATTGGCTACCTCAGATTTTGTCGCCGTTTAGTTTTAAAAAAAACTTTAGATTAACTTTAATGTAACTTTATAACTTTTTGAACGATTTTGCCACAAAACTAATGGCATTCAATCGGGAACGAAACTTGCGGATGGTCAAAATTCAACTCGATCCGAGCCTCCGTTTTGACCGCTATCATGAGCCAAAAAAGCTGTGCGACTTTCCGTTGCCATGGTAACGGGACTTTGTTATAATGTAATTTCCATCTACACTACTTATCGGATCAAAATAAAAATAACATATTCGTGGTCGGACGGACATTCTAAATGATTTGGCCACCTCAGATTTTGTCGCAGTTTAGTTTGAAAAAAAAAACTTTCGATTAACTTTAATGTAACTTTTTAACTTTTTGAACGATTTTGCCACAAAACTATACAGCAACCCGCCTAGGTGGTATGTACAGTGTTGCAAAATTTCAGGTCGATCAGAGAAACGGTGCAACCTGTATCGAAGCAGTAACAGAAAAAAAAAAAAAAAAAAAAAAAAAACAGACATTCGAGCCATAAGAGTCAAGTGGAGACGCTCGCTTCGCTCGCTCAATTATGGTCATTTTGAGTGGCGATAGATAAGGGTGATGGACAATGACAAACCGGTGCATTCGGCACAGGTTTTTTATCCGATGAGGGATTCGAACCCACGTGTTGTACACTACGGCCTGCACCCAGATCGTTATGAGCCAACATGGACGGCTGAGCGTAGCAGGAAGGTGTACTAAGAGAAAAGATTGACATAGCCTGGATGGACAGGAAGAAGTGGAGCGCACCCAGCCTGGCTAGCAAGCTCTACTAGTCTAGCTCAAGCTACTGACCTACTCGTGTTGGAACCGGGTGTTCCAATCATTAGGTCTATAGAATCTAGCATTGTTGAAGATGAACAATAAACACAATCCATTTCTAATGCTTACAACAAAGAGTGTTGTATAGGGAACCCAACAGCTGACCTGGCTGGCGACTGCAACGATTCTTGTAGAATGTAGAGATAGAAACAAACATATAAATAGACTACACAACACGAAGAACATCAAAACTGTTCCGTGTTGTTTCTATGGGGGACCGTATGACGTTTCACCACCAGGAGCGCTGCGAGCGGTGACGTTCACCTGATTGTGAAAGATGGCGGCTAACTATGGTAGTTTAACCTTACCGCGGCTGAAAATGGTTTTTAAAGGTGGACCCACACAAAAATATAAGACGTAAGCATAAGGTTTTAAACGCGTTGACGTAATGTTGGAACATAGGGAACACGTACTGGCGTTCACAACAAATGAGCTAGTGGTATAAACATACTTTTAATGCATAAGACACTGTTTTAATGTGTAAGAAAGTTGAACAATTTTTAACTTTACGACAGTACGAAAAAGTTAAGTCAAACTAACATCTACTTTGAAAGGCTTGATTACTATACAGTCAACCAGGCGCGTATAGGAACGTTTTGAAAGTTTGGGTGGGGGTGGGGGGGGGGGATTTATGAGCAGACCTTGTGGGCGGCAGCCGGGACGTATTAGTATTAGTGGTTTTAGGCACTTAAACAGCTAAGATTATTCGGGTCTGGGCCTGAATCCCAAACAAATTTTCACCATACCAAAGTTATTTCGTACTTATGTTTTAACTGCACTCGGACTCTGTAAAATAATGTTTTATAACAACTATTTGCGATCTAAAACCTAAAAAAATTAACTTGGAAGTGTACCATTTTAGTAAATTTCAACCTAATTTTTATATGTAATGACGAAGCATACAGGCAATTTTATTTCTTTTTACCAAGGTGCTTGTCGAATTGTATAAGTGTATGTGCATATTTAGTACGGAAATTCTGGGATTACCTAGCACACGTTAGTTTTGCTCTCGTGCCCCCCCCCCCCCCCGGTTCCTACGCCACTGCAGTCGACTACGCTTCCGTAATAAATATATAAAGTTGGCAGGACTTGGAGCATTATTTGCATAATTATTAACATCGATTGGAAAAATTATAAAATTAATAATAATCTTTATTATAACCTTCAAATCCTTCTTTAATCAAAGTTCTCTCTGTTCACTCTGCATTCTGCAAATAACTTATAGAAGACAAGTGACACTATCTTAGCCTAAATTCTTTGAGCTTACTTTTTATGTGTACCGGCGCGCTTACAGAACCTAAACCCTTGTATATTAATCCGCCTTAAAAGAAAAGAAAAGCGCTGACAAGTGGACGCAAATCAGAGTGAGTTGAGGGGTCAGATAAAATTTAAGCTTATAGATAATGTTTCAGGCCCGAAATAGATTTTTTGACACATATTCTTTAGGGTAATATTACACTAAAATGACCGTTTAAAAAATTATATCTTTTAACTGTGATTTTACACTAATTTTTAATTTATTTTGATTTTTTTGAAATTGGCTTTTTGGGAAATTCCTAAATAGGCTTTAATATGCTTTGCTTTTGATCCACACTAAAGCATCGTACCAATCTAAAATGGCCCTTTATAACATCGTGTTTTGAAGCTGTACACAAATATACACTCAAACACGTAAAAATATGCATTCCAAAATCACACCCCTCCTTGGTAATCAGCATATTTTGACCAAACCACATGCCCAAATTACAAAACAAAAAATATAGAGGACTTACAGAAAAGACTGTCGAGTATTTCATTAATGACCATTATTTTTTTGGATCAAAATCCTCCAAGGTTACGGGGCATAAAAATCGTCCCAATGTTATTTCTTATTGCAGATTTTTACAGATAAGACCTAACTCGAAAATTATTAACTGACATTTTTTGAGGGGTCATGGTGGACGCAATAATTTTTCTGTCAATTTCTAAATTCATAACTAGTTAGCCTGAATGAAATATTTTTTTGAGTTTAGCGGGTGAATACCCCTTTAAAAGTTGTGATGCAGGCATACGCCTACTGGACTGACAGCCAAGTCTGGACCAAGTAGGCGATTACTTACCATACTTAAAATAAATAAATAAATAAATTCGTATTTAGAGTCTACCCACTCAGTCATATACCTAACTGATTTTCAGTGGGGGACAGTAAACCAAAGCGACCAAGCCAAGCCAACCCTGTAGGCTGACGCAATCGACGGGTGAGCGATAACCAACCAAAGATCGATATTTTTAATAGGAAATGTAGTCATAATATTATAAATACCATAATAATTGGACAGTTTGTAATCGTCTTCTTTGAAGTGGAGGTGGCAAACAACACTGTGCCTATAGTGGTTAACTATTTGCCACGACGTGCGTACAACCACTTAAATGTTTACTTTTATCTTTTGGAAACTTATGGCCTCCTTTACGGTTGTTGCATTTAGGCACACAACACTTGACTCATCTTGAATAACTTTTAATATGTGCGTAAACATACATCCATACTAAAAAAAAATAAATTTATATGTAAAATGTTCGGAGCAATGAGTTTTGGAAAGATTGCGCGTGTATTTAGAGGGCAAAGGGGGCCCACCCCCAAACTACCCCTAAAGTGAAGGGCCCCCGCTCGCAGGGAAACTCAAAGAGGGCCGGTTTTCTTTACGGTCCCCATACTTTTTCTATCTACTTTACAAGAACCTCTCGGGCGCTAACCGGGAAAAGGGTTGTTGGTTCCCTATAAAAAACCCTTCTTTAAAAAAGCTTTAAAAACCGAGCCTTTTGGCCCCAGGGCCAATCAAAAACCCGGGTTCCTAGCAAAAATTCAAAACAAATTAAGATTTTTACTGCGGTTCTACCTACTATTTCGGCTGCAAATTGTTTAAAAAGGGACTGTAACTTCACAGTATCAATTCATGGCATTTAAAATTTATATACGGGAAACCCCTTTTTTTTGTACCAATTTCTGAATAATAACTTTTTTTAAATTTTACTATAGATTCAAACAGTTGATGAAGTTTTTTTTAAATTTTAAATTTTTAGAAATTTGTTTAGTTAAAGCAAAAAAAGGGGTTTTAAATGTCTAAAATTGAAAAATAACCCTAGTTTAATTTCTGAAATCAGCTTACCGTAGCAAATCTGCTGGGAAAGGTTTCCGTGGGGGGGGGGGGGGGGGGGGGGAAAACTAGCCTGGGAAACCCGGGAAGGACATCAGTCTTGCGGGGGGGCGGAGGAGGACCGGAGATGAACTTTGGCTTGGGGGGGGGTTGTTTTCCCAGTGCCAGTGTCGTACGCCAGCTAGAAAGAAGAAAAACGTCAAATTTAAAAAATTTTTTACACATTAATCAAACTGCTTATAAGGATTCATACCCTCCTTTTAAAAATTACAAGGGGGCCCAAAATTATGTTTGGATATATATTATTTTATCCGAACATGTGCCCGTGAAAAGGGGTTTAAAAAACGCTGTTTTTAAAACTTATAGCCCTCACCCTCTTAGAGGTTAAACCCCCCAACCCAAAAACTTTAAAAAAAAATAATATTGTCTAAAAACCCCCTTGGAAATCAGTGAGATGAGGCCCGGGTTTTAATTTCCCAAACTAAAAGGGTTTTTCCCCAATTTACAGCTGATACTCTAATCTCTACCCTAAGCAAAAAACTTTGGGCAATTTAAAAAATTAAAATTTATTCCAGGAATAGAACCAGCAGTGTGGGGAATCATTTAAAAAATAAAAAATTTTAAATAATATACAGTTAAATAAAAAAATTTACCCTTCCCTACCCTTTTTTGACGGTGGCATCTCCTTCAAGGGACGGACGACTTTGGCGGGGAGAAGTTTGAGCCAGGCGGACAAGGAGTTTTTGTTTTGCAGATTTGGTACGGGGTCAATTGATACAGACGCCCTTCCTTGGTAGAGACGAATTTTTGAGGAGTGTAGCGTCTACAGGTGTCCCAAATAACTAAAAAAAAAAAAAAATTAAATTTAATGTTTGTATGTCAGGTAAAAAAAAAATGATTATGCACAGTAAGTTAAAAAATTTTTAAAATTTAAATTTTAAAGTACAAAACCCAAAATATGTTTGGGGAATTTACAATTTTAAAAAGTACTAGTATGTATAAAACTTTCATTTTTTAATATGTTTTTATTCAATCAATTCCCAATGTACTGAAAACTTTCACGTTTAAATTAAAAAAATTTCATAAACTTTTAGTACGAATAAATGGGGTTGGTGCAGTGGGGCATTTAAAGTGATGAAAATTTATTACCTTTTAATCATGGGCCTATTATAAAGTGGGGCCCCTACTAGGCCTACAAAAAACAAAAAATTCAAAATAAAAATTAACTTTAAAATAAAATATTTTTAATTCCAAAAAAATTTTGAATACGGACATTAAAACCCCGAGAGGAACCCCCCCGTATAAAACCCTTTTGGGCAGTCCCAATTTTGTAAAAGGGGGGGGAAAATTTAGTTCCAAAAAGATAAAAATTTTTTGAAAACTTCAGTTCCCCAAAAGGGAAACCCAATTTTTTTTAAATTTAAACGATCAAAAATAATAAAACTTTATTTCACTTCCAACAAAAACAGTTTTTTTAAATGAAAGAAATTGTTCGTTTTTTATTTACGTAAAATTAACGAAGGCAACACATTAAAATCCCCGGGAAAGTTTATTTTTAAAAAATTTTAAAACCATAAATGATAAAAACTGTTGCAGAAAGAAGGTTATTTTCAAAAGGGTCTAAGGTAAAATAGTAATTTTTTTATGACCTGGGCCCTTTTAAACTTAATTTAAAAAAAATTTTAAGAAGTAAGAGTTAAAAAAATTATTTTGTGTAAAACCCATAAAAAAAATTTGCACCTTTTCAAAATTTCATTCCCCAAGTAAGACGTTCATTTAGTGCGGTTTTTTAAGTTTGCTAAAAGAAAGTTTAAAAAATATGTCCCCCCCAGAGAAGTAGATCGGGCAACGCTGATGAGTGGCAAGAAGGGGGAGTTCGGAAAACTGGGGTTTAACGGGGTGGTTCGAGAAAAACTTTTCGATTTTGGGAAACGCAGCGATTTTCAAGAAAGAAAAACGTCACCACCGAAACAGTTGGGACTGCTAAAAAATTTAAAAAAAATAAAAAAAGTGTTATCACCATTTTTCATGGAGGTGTTATAAAAACCCAATTTCCTTGCCTATAACAGGTTTGTTAGCTATAAAATATTTAACAATTTTAAAAAAAAGAACAATAAAATTTTTTAAAAAAAGAAAACCGAAATTTGTGCAAATGAAAATTTATAAATTTTTTAAAATTTTTAAGTTTTTTTTTGATGTCATTAAATTTTATTACCTTAATAAGTTTTTGTAAAAAAATTTAACAAACCCATTAATTTAAAGGGAAGGCAAACGGGGAAAGTTACGAAACCAATTTAAAAAAAAAAATGTCTAGCTAGTCACAGACCATAGCCCTAAGAGCCACAATATGCTGGCGGGGGGCTTAATGTAGGCCCGTTCTGTATCCAAAATTGAGTTTTCAAGTTGAAATAGTTTCCACCCCCCGGAGCACTTTTCCCGGGGAAAACCCTCCCGTGGGGCCCGTAAAAGGTTTGACCCCAAGGGACGGTCCCTGCGCCCCGGGATAAAAGACGACCCTGCCTTCTTTGGAGGACGAGGGAAGGGACGTTTAGCTCTGGGCGGGGAAAAGGGGCTTTTAAAAACAATAACAATAATCACATTCATAAATTTTAAATTAAAAGTTATTTGTGGGTTGGGGGGGGGGGGGGACAAAATCCTAAATGTTACCCAGACATAGTATAAAAATTAAAAAATTTAACTTAAAACACCGGTACTTTTTGGGTTTGGGAAGGGCCCAAATTTTAAAAAAACCTTGAAAAACTGTGTGTTTTGTTAAAATTTTTGGGAATTTTTTTTTTTATTAAAATAGCGACGGAAAGGTTTTGAAGGTTTTTTTTGTTTTAGGATTTTTTTTTATGTTTTGTAAGGGTTTCCCTTACGGGTAAAGGTTTTTACGGCCCCGGGGCAGTGCTCAGTTCTAAAGATGAGGGGCCAAAAGGGTTTGGTTTTATCCTCGTCCCCTTTTTAACCTATTACTTGTTTTTTTAAAAACAGCAGGGAAATTAAATTTGCGGGGTGATTTTTTCATTACAAAACAACTCAAAAAAATAAAAAAAATCATTTGAAGTGGTTTTGGGCGACGTTTTTGAGAAAAAAAAAAACCAGTGGTAAAAAATTTTAGCCTTTCCCAACCGAAAGAGAACCACACACAATTTTAAACATTGGTTTGGGGCCTTGGCATTGCATTTAAGGATATGAGACAAAAGACTTTGGATAGAAATAGAGTAGTCCTCTCTCTCCCTAAGTCCCTGTTTGGAAAAAACCACATTAAATACTTTAAAAGTTAAGTAAATGTGTAATGCCTTTGGGGAAATGGGAAAACCCCAAGCCCTTTGTGCATTAAAAGCAGAAAATACCCCCCTAGTAGGCCCTACAAACCCCAAGAAAGTGTAGGAAAATTGAAAAAAAAAAAACAGTTTGTGTAATTATTAATTCAAAGTGTAAACCAAGATAAAAAAGTTTTTGTTTTAAAATTTAAAATTTAAAAACAAAAATAAATTGCAAGGAAAAGGTAAAGGGAAACCCTCACCGATAAAAAATGTTGTGACATGTGGGATTTTGGTAAGCTGATGAGTGATCACCGGGCTGCCTGTAAAGTGTCACCATGTTGATGTAAACGTAAATACCAGCGATGAGGGATGAGGGGGGAGCGAGGGGCCCCCCCCCCCCCCCCCCCCCCCTACCAGGCGGCTGTAGGGGGGCAGCTTTCCTGGCTTGAAAAGAAAAGAAAAACTGAATTGAGAACGACTAACTAAAAGAACATTGACATCGGAAGAAAACCCGAGAAACAAAAAAACAGGGGTACGGTACTTTTGCATTTGGTAGGGACAAATTTTTTAAAACTGCGTTTTTTGGGGGGAAAAAGTAGGTTTGGGGGGGGGGGTGGGGGGGCTCGAAGCGCGGGTTTTACAAAAATTATCATTTTAAAAATAAGGGTTTTTAAAACAAAAAAAACCCGCAAAGGGCATAGTTATAATTATTTGCAAAATTTTGGGGAGTTTGCCCCGGAAATAGGGGTTTTTCCCAGAAACCCCCGGGCTTAACGGCCATTAAACTCTAAAATTTAAACTACCGGGACCACCGAACCAAAAAAATTGTTGGGGACTGTTGACTTCCATGAGAAGAAGGAAGTTTTCAAGGGGGGGACACAGGGGGAAAAATTTTCTTTAAAGTTTAAATTAATTTTGGGGTCTGATGAGGTTTTCTAGAAAAAAAGTTGCCATTCGCCCACGGTTTTAAGAAAAAATGGAAATAAAAGATTTTTATTTCACGATTTTTTGAGCTTATCGAAAAGTACACAGTAAAGGGGCGGGTGACAGCGAAAGGGTCATGTGGGGTTTCCCCGTGATTGCGTCAAAAAATCGCGACTTTTAATGCCGGGCAAAACAAGCCACTTCACACCGACTAAAAAATCAATAGAACCCCCCCCCCCCGGCCCCCCCCCAAAAACAAAGGAAACAAATTTACGTTTATACTTTGATTACACGTGTTTAAAAGGCTTGTGTTTCTAAAAAGGGACCGAATTTATCCAAAACAATAACTACATATTTTTTTTCACCTGAACAAGGTATAGTTTAAAAAATAAAAAAAAAAAGGGAAACATTTGGGAATACGTTTTTAAAATGCAAAAAAGAATATACTCTAAAAGAATATTTTGAATTTAAAAAAAAAACGCCCGTAAATAATTAATTTGTATTTCCAATCAGAAACGATAGAGTAGAAATTGGAGAGGGAGGATGAAGACGGGGAACAATCTACCCGACAAAATAGCTGTTGCCCCGTTTCTGATTTTTAAAAAGGGCCCCAAATGCCCGAGGGAAAAAATTCAAGATTATTTAAAAAAAATATTCTAGTTTTTTACGGGCATATGGAATATTTACAGAACGGAACGTAAATTTCCCGGGGATGAATTTATAGTAGAGGATATAGCGGTAAATTTAAAAGGTAAAGTTAAAAGGGTGCAAAAAAGATAAAGTAAAACTTTAATGTAGACAAAAGAAGGGGGGCTTACCACCGGGAAATTTTGAGTGGCTGGCGCAGGAAATAAAATTTTTTAATTTAAAAGTAAAAGCCAGTTTAAGGGTGAATCGTACACAGAAGCGATAGAGGAGAATTTTAAAGCTACGGGGGAGGAGGATAAAATAAATCAATGTACAGACAAAATAGCTGTTGGACACGTTTTTGAATATTAACGGTTTCAACGACGAGAGAAAATCTTCACAATTATTTTAAAAAAATGAATATTCTACTTTTTCCCGACATAAGAATTTGAACGGGGGAAATTGAATTCCAAAAGAGAATTTAAAATGGAGGATAATATAGCGTAATAATAACTGGGTAAAAACAAGGATTTCAGCAGAAAAAAGCAAGATATAAGTAAAATAACCTGGGGCCAATTTTTAGATTGGGGGAGCCCGGACCGGGTGGAGCTTCCCCCCTTTAAGATGGTGACGATGAAATGAAAACCCCCCCAAACTCGGGTCACCACGTCTACACTGTGGGGCAAAGGGAAAATGCGGCCCCTATAACTATAATAATAGTCAAGAGACAAGGGAAAATTTATGATAATTTTAAATAAAAACGTGGATTAATTTTTGGGTTTTTTCGATCACATAAATAGTTTTTACTTTAGGGGTTTTTATAACCTTTGAGTTAAAGGGACCTTTATTTTTTAAATGGGGGTACGTGATGAAATAGTAAAAAGGTGCATTTATTTGACTGAGGGGGATGCCGTATCTTTTGTGCGAGTTTGGGGGGCCCAAGGTTGACGTTTGTGCAAGTCCGACCAGACCCTGGCCCAAGGGGGGGGGGCGGGTGGGGGGGGGGGGGGGCAAGAAAAATTTGCTTGAGAGGTTGGGTTTAGTGGTTTTAAATATCATATAAGTTTTAAAATTTTTTGGATGACAATTCGAGGGGGAAAAAAAGGGCCCAGAATGTTTTCCCCCAGATTCGTGGATTTTACTTTTTTTTTTGCAAAATATTTTTTTTGGGCACCTTAGAAAAAGTAAAAAATGGCCACACCTTTTACCGTTTGACTCGACAAAAACACAATTCACCAATTTTGTCTTTGGAGTTTTGACTTTGTTTAACATATTAGTTTTTCAAAAAAATGTGGGAAACCCAAAGGTCGAGAACTTTTCCCTCCACTTTGGGAAAAAATAGGAAAACAAAAAATAGTTACCAACTTGGGATATAAAAATGTAATTTATGTTTAGTAAAAACCAAACCAGCAATTTTTTTCTCAATACAAAATTTGCCATATTTTTAAGGTGCGGAGGGGGGGGGGGGGCAGGGCGTAGGAAGGAACCGGGAGGCAAAGCCCCCCCCCCCCAAGTTGTTCAGGGGGGCAATGAAACTTTTGCGGGGTTGGGGTTTTTTGGGTTTTTTTAAAATCTATAAAGGTTTTAAAAATTTTTTGGGGACAATTCGAGGTCAAAGAGGGCCCCGAATGTTTGCGAGATTCGCTGGATTTGGGCTAGCAAAAAATATTTTTTTAAAGGGCACCCCAGAAAAAGTAAAAAAAAGGCTCACACCTTACGTTGAATCGACAAAATAAACCCAATTTTACAAATTTTGTCCTTTTGGGGTTTTGACTTTGTAATCATTAAAAAGGGTTTTTCAACAAGATGCTGGAACCAAAAGGGGAGATACTTGGGCCATCCACGTGGAAAAAAAATAGGAACACAAAAATATAGTTTCCAAATTGGAATATAAAAACCCGTAAATTTATTTTAGGAAACCATCCCGCCTTTATTCTCAATACAAAATTCGCCCTATTTTTTAAATGTGCCTTCTCAAAAACATTTTTTGAGACTTCGGCCTACATTTTTATATTAAAAAAATTTTTTTTGAAGATTGCAGCAATGAAACATCCCCCGTTTAAAAAATGAACGTTGTTCTTAGGGTTGTCCCGCCTACAGATGCTGGTGTTTGACGCCGCTCTGTGGGTTGTAGTATAAATTGCTCCCCCAAAGAAAGGGAAAAAAGCGATGCTTGGGGAGTGGTAGAGGTTTGAAACTTTAGAAGGCATCCCGGGGGGAGGAAAAAGGAAAATACTGACATTTTCACCCAAAATATGAAAAACACACAAAAAGTGAGCATGGAAAATGGGAAAGTGAACATTTAATTTTAAAAGTGACCCTAAACATGAAAATGAAAATTTAGCATGAACGAAACATGAACATGAAAATGACCCTAAAATGAACATGAAACCCTGGCATGAACTTTAGCAAAGAAAAAGGAGCATGAATTTGAACCCGGGCCCCAAACATGAAAAAATGAGCCAAAGAACGTAAAAAATGAACACGGCATGAAAAGGACATGAAATTTTTAAAAAGTGGGCCGCCCAAAAAGAACAAAAAATGAGCATGGAAAAGTAAAAAATGAAAAAACGAGCAAAGAACGTTGGGGCATGAATTTGGGAAAGTGACCGCCCAAAAAATGAACTGAGCAAAGAAAGTAAAACAAAGAACACGAGATGAACGTAAACATGGGAAAATGAACGGTTTCGGAAACATGAAAATGAAACGTTTCCGTGAACGGTTTTTGAACGGGGAACGTGAACATAAACATAAAAAGTGAACGTGAATATGAAAATGGCGAAAGTAAACATGAACATGAACACGAGCATGAACGTAAACATGAACATGAACATGACCGTAAACATGAATGTTGCTACCCCACTTCACGCGCACGTTACAATACGTCATTGTATGATACAATTTTCAAAGTGAATATTATTATTTGCATGCGTGCGTATAGTGGTCATGCACTGGGGGCGAAATCCCGCGCGAAAACGAAACCCAGTGACCACACTATACAGACAATACAAAGAACAATCATAATTATAAGCCATAAGCAAGAATGACATTTTTATTCTTATATTCCATTGTATGTCTTTGTGTGTAGTGGTAATTTTCCACAGCTTCTCTGTCCCGCCAAACTGACTGCGTCGCACCCCCTCTTCGGGGGTGTCACGTGCTTGAAACTCGTGGTCTGGTTGGCTGGCTGGAGGAGCTGTTGGGTATAAAAGCAGCCCTGTTTAGGGTGGAAGTCAGTAGTTGTGGTTCGGATATTCCTGCGACACTACTCATGTCTGACTCCATGTCCTGTAAAGATTATGTACAATATAAGTCCTAAGTTAAACCTACATCAATTCTTGATATTTTGCAAAACCTCCTACCAACACCTATCCTAAGAACTTCGAGACGCTTTGAACTTCCAGACGCTTTGAGTTTCAAGACGCTTTGAACTTCCAGACGCTTTGAACTTCGAGACGCTTTGAACTTCGAGACGCCGTTAGTTCAGAGACACTATGTCTGTGCCCCTGACGTGGTAGCCCCTCAGGCGTCACGACGCTTGCTACATTCAAGTATTAAGTCCATAGAGAATACCATTACATCCCGTACTTACCTTGATCCCTAGTTAGATCCTTCCTAGGCGCTCGTAATTGCTAGGCAAGAGACTCGAACTCAGGTCCATTTGCTAAGAAGTCCAGCTAGGTAAAGTCTACCTCCCCCACTCTTAGAATATTTCATACCGCGAGCCAAGCGAGCTCGCAACAATGAACATGAACGTTACCGTGAACGTTTATGAACGTGAACGTGAACATGAACATGAACATGAACGTAAACATGAACATAAACATGCCCGTAAACATGAACATGAACTGAACGTGAACATAAACGTGAACATGAACATGAACATGAATTAGATACTGGTTCAAGGAACAAATGTAACTAATTGTTGGATGAGCGTAGCGAGCGTAGCGAGCGAAGCGAAGACTTCAATTTCACTGACCCCCAAAAAATTTAGCTCCAATGTTTTTTTTGTTTGTTTGTTTGTTTGTTTGTTTGTTTGTTTTCTGTCTGTTTGTTCGCTCTCTACCGGGCAAACGGCATATGCGATCTTGATGAAAATTTTAGAGGACCTTCGTTTTCTCTGAATTTAGACTTGCCAAGTTTTTTGGGTACAATCGAAGAAATATTTCTCATGAATATCGTACTTTAAAGATTTTTTTCGATTTTTAGTGCGATATTTTCGTCACATGTGGGCCGATTCTGACCCAAACGGGTGGGGCTACAATGTTCATATTTCACATGAACTTTAGGATTATGGTGATGTAGTACCTTTTGAAACAAAAAGCTGAAAAAAATAGCTAGAACTCATATAAATAAAGGTTTTAATATGAGTTTTTCGATTTTTAGTTCGATATTTTCGTCACATTTGGGCCGATTTTGACCAAACGGGTGGGGCTACAACGTTCATATTTCACATGGACATTGAGGTTATGGTGATAAAGTACCTTTTAAAAGAAAAAGTTGAGAAAGTTATCTAGAATCCATAGAAATAAAGGTTTTAATATGAGTTTTTCGATTTTTAGTGCGATATTTTCGTCGCCTTTGGACCGATTGTGACTAAACAGGTGGGGCTACAACGTTCATATTTCACATGGACATTAAGGTTATGGTATTGTAGTACCTTTTGAAAGAAAAAATTGAAAAAGTTAGCTATAATCTATAGAAATAAAGGTTTTAATATGAGTTTTTTTACTTTAAGTGCGATATTTTCGTCACATTTAGGCCGATTTTGACCAAACGGGTGGGGCAACAACGTTCATATTTCACATGGACATTACGGTTATGGTGATGTAGTACCTTTTGAAAGAAAAAATTGCAAAAGTTGACAAAGTTATCCAGAATGCATAGAAATAAAGGTTTTAAAATATGTTTTTTGAGGTTTATAATAACAACTAACAAGAAACAATAGAAACTTGACAACAGTCACCTACAATGCATCACAAAGCACTTGCAAAGGAAAAGTGGTCCCACGCAAACTAAAAACTTACAAAAACGCTCATCCATCAACGCGGCGGGGACTTTAGCGTTTTCCTAGTTGTAAATAATGCATGATATTGTTCATTGCGTGGACCCTTATAGCAAAATTTATCAAATATTGCTCGTACTATTTTTCATTCAATCATATTGTGGGTAAAGTTAAAAGCGCAATTGTTCGCCAAAGGCAACTGAACAATCCATGTATGTGCTCACGTATTTGGGTATTTCAATTAACATTTACGTGGTACAGTGTAAACATCTAATGAATACATCTGCGGCCAAGATGTGGATTTGTACTTGAAGAGTTGAGAGAGAGAGAGAGAGAGAGAGAGAGAGAGAGAGAGAGAGAGAGAGAGAGAGAGAGAGAGAGAGAGAGAGAGAGAGAGAGAGAGAGAGAGAGAGAGAGAGAGAAAAGGATGAAGAGAAGGTTGGCAGTGAAGCAATGCTAAACATCATGCAAAGTGCATTCTTCTTTGTTTAATTGTTTATTTTTAAATTTACCTCTATCATGGTCAGTGATACTAAACTAATTCACAAAGGAGGACAATTACCCGTCACGTCGAAAACTTCTTTGGGTTTTAACAGTCCATACCTTGATTTAATTTTTACGTAATGAAACAGATATTACATTACAATCACATTTTCTCGAAAAATATACCGTTGGAGTATAACCGAAAAATGTGTTTTTACAACGGAGGTTTTCAAATCAGTAAGTAAATATTTCATTATACAAGTTATTGGATGAGCGTAGCGAGCGAAGCGAGTGAAGCGAAGACTTCAATTTCACTGACCCCCAAAAAATTTAGCTCGGGTGTTTTTTTTTGTTTTTTTTGTCTGTTTGTTCGCTCTCTACCGGGCAAACGGCATATGCGATCTTGATGAAAATTTGACAGGACCTTCGAAATCTCTGAACTTAGACTTGCTACGTTTTTGGGTACAATCGAAGAAATATTTCTCATGAATATCGTACTTTTACGATTTTTTTCGATTTTTTGTGCGATATTTTCGTGCCATTTGGCCCAATTCTGACCAAACGGGTGGGGCTACAACGTTCATATTATACATGGACATTAAGGTTATGGTAATGTAGTACATTGTGAAAGAAAAAGTTGAACAAGTTAGCCAGAATCTATAGAAATAAAGCTTTAAATATAAGTTTTTTGATTTTGTGTGCGATATTTTCGTGCCATTTGGGCCAATTCTGACCAAACGGGTGGGGCTACAACGTTCATATTATACATGGACATTAAGGTTATGGTGATGTACCTTTTTAAAAGAAAAAGTTGAAAATGTTAGCCAGAATCCATAGAAATAAAGCTTTTAATATAAGTTTTTACGGTAAATAATACCAATTGACAAGAAACAATAGAAACTTGACAACAATCACCTACATTCCGTAGGCAACAAAACAAAGCACTTGCAAAAGTAAAGATATCCCACGCAAACTAAAAACTTCAAAAAGCTCATCCATCAACGCGGCGGGACTTTAGCGTTTTCCTAGTATTTTACACATATGCATTGGAAGATGAAAACTAAACGTATTTTAATAAAAATTGAAGTCACCATTATTTTTTTAAATTGCCACATATTTGGCCAACCTGACAGTGCATAATTTAAATTAGTTTGGAAATTTTTATCGAATATAGATTATATACACGCAAAAAGCGTTAATAACACGTCTAGTTGCATGCGGCATTCCCCCCATTAACCATCCCAATCCAAGCGATCAAACACCACTCTAAGTCTACGCGGAACGAGTCAATGACCATAGTACCTAACCCAACACCCCCGCCTTGTCAGGTACCTCCTGGGCCTACACCAGTAATTGTGGAAACTGTAGGCAACCTCTTTGACACCCCCAAATCCATCCCACTGGTCCACTGCGTAGCCGCCGACCTTAGAATGTCTCAAGGGATTGCGGCAATCTTCAAATCTAAATTTGGCCACGTTGATCTTCTCTCAGCCCAAAACAAAGAAGTAGGTGAGATGGCAACCTTGCACTGTAGAGGAAGGCTCCTCTTATACTTAATAACCAAAAGAGCATCTCACCACGAACCACGTATTCAAGACCTTGAAAAGTCTCTCATCAAACTCAGATCCCACTGCAGATACTACCACATACGTAAGATAGCCATGCCACGTATTGGCTGTGGGCTAGATGGGATGTATTGGCCCCTCGTGAAAGAGACCATCTCAAAAATCTTCATAAAATCAAGTACACAAATCCTGGTCTACACCCTACCCAAGCAGCCATCTTTGGTGACGACAGCGAACAGGCTACACCCTTTGCGTCCCGACGTCTCAACTCCTACGGCTGAGCCCAACCAAGAAGTCTCGACTCCAGCGGTTGTGCCAGGCCTAGAGGTCTCGAATCCATCGACTGAGCCCAACCAAGATGTCTCCATGTCCAAGCACCAAGTCCTAGCACCAAGGTCAGGCCTAAGTAACCTTAGGGCCAGTGGGTCTAAACTGTATGTATGCAAAACTAATCCCCACACTATTCCCCTTAGAATCCAACCCTCTAGAATCACCAAATCTAGACACAAAGTGCTGAAGAAGCCAAACATTATAAATTTTCTGACCCTCAGTCAAGAAGTACTTCCAACATAACTCATAATAAGTCTAGGGACACAATACTCCTCCACCATAACCTACAAAGCTTAAGAAACAAACTAAATGAGGTGGAGATCTTTTTACATAACCATTCAGTACACATATTCTGCGCAACAGAGCACTGGCTAAAGGAAGCTGAAATTCTACATTATAAAATCCCAGGCTACTCGTTAGGTAGTAGCTACTGTAGAACCTCATTTACCAATGGGGCACAGCCATCTATATTAGGGACCACTTACCTTGCTTAGAATATATGCCAAGGCATGACATTAATAAAATTAGCCACGACCCTGTTTAAAATTCTAGCTACTTTCTTCTAGCTATTATTCTAGCTAGAAGTAGCTAGTCAGTAATAGTAAATAATAGCCAGGACATGGTTGGTTATGGCTGCGTGAAGCAGCAAGAAAACACTATGTTTAGCATGTCACCTTGAACTAGAGAGCAATAGAGTCATCACGAAATAGCTAGGCTAGAATTTGAATAGAAACACCTAGGTGTAAACTAGATGGGCTAAAAATGGGCTATAAGGGCTAGAATTAACTAGATACAGCTAGTGAGCCCAAGCAGAATTAGTAGGTAATAGCTTGTTTTAACTTTATGTTGACGGGCTTGAATTAACTAAAACTTGCTAGGTATATTCAGATGTAGCTAGCTCGACCCTGCAAGACTAACCTAGGCTAGAAAAACACTAGAGGTAGCTATGTAAAACTAGAAATATAACTAGCTAGACACTGTATGAAAACGCAAGGCTAGAATTAATTATATATAACTACTTATAGCCAGAACTCTTATTTGCTAGACCAATCATGGTCTAGCTAGGTCAGATGTAACTCTAGGTATAGCTGGATTTAGTATGTGCTAGAATAAGCTAGAGCCAGCATGACCTAGCTATACTAGAATCCACTAGAGGTAACTACATACAATTAGAACATGTATTTGCCAGACTGAGCGTTACCTAGCTAGGCTAGACATAACTAGGTATCATCAGAGCTAGAATTAGCTAGATTGAGGATGATATATTTAGGTTATAATTAACTATATGCAGCTAGCTATCACTAGAACAAGAATTAGCTCAGTCAAGCGTGAGTTTGCCAGGGTGTAATTACCTAGAGGCAGCTAGGTTCAATCATAAGTAGTATTAGGTATATCCAGCATGATGTAGCTAGAATATACATAACTATATTTGGCTTGGTTTAGCAAGTACAAGAACTAGCAAGATGTAGCGTGATCTACCTAGGCTTGGATTAACTAGAAAGGTCTAGACATAAAACAGTTAGTACAGACAGACTTAAGTGGTGACAGCAGCAATGCTATACCTGGTGGTGGAACCTGAGAGAAGCTGAAACTCAGGGACAAACGTTAGTGATGACAGCAGCAATGCTTTACCCGGTGGTGGAACCTGAGAAAAGCTGAAACTCAGGGACAAACGTTAGTGATGACAGCAGCAATGCTATACCCGGTGGTGGAACCTGAGAGAAGCTGAAACTCAGGGACAAACGTTGGTGATGACAGCATGCAATGCTATACCCGGTGGTGGAACCTGTGAGAAGCTGAAACTCAGAGACAGACGTAAGTGATGACAGCAGCAATGCTATACCCGGTGGTGGAACCTGAGAAAAGCTGAAACTCAGAGACAGACGTAAGTGATGACAGCAGCAATGCTATACCCGGTGGTGGAACCTGTGAGAAGCTGAAACTCAGAGACAGACGTAAGTGATGACAGCAGCAATGCTATACCCGGTGGTGGAACCTGTGAGAAGCTGAAACTCAGAGACAGACGTAAGTGGTGACAGCAGCAATGCTATACCTGGTGGTGGAACCTGTGAGAAGCTGAAACTCAGAGACAGACGTAAGTGGTGACAGCAGCAATGCTATACCCGGTGGTGGTGAACCTGTGAGAAGCTGAAACTCGTTGACAGACGTAAGTGGTGACAGCAGCAATGCTATACCCGGTGGTGGAACCAGTGAGAAGCTGAAACTCAGAGACAGACGTAAGTGGTGACAGCAGCAATGCTATACCCGGTGGTGGAACCTGTGAGAAGCTGAAACTCAGAGACAGACGTAAGTGGTGACAGCAGCAATGCTATACCAGGTGGTGGAACCTGTGAGAAGCTGAAACTCAGAGACAAGACGTAAGTGGTGACAGCAGCATTGCTATACCCGTAGGTGGAACCTGAGAGAAACTGAAAATCAAAGACAGACGTTAGTGATGACTGCAGCAATATAGTGCTTCGTATTGTGAGTGTATAGTGGATCGTGTTTTATAAACGTAGAATCAACTGAAAGAAAGAAAATTTCTTGCTCTTTCTCGTGCTGTTGTCGGGGCGGAATAAACAAAGAAAACGCAAAAGAATTCTTAAACCACCCCAGTTTTGTTCTCGTGACGGTCGTGTCCTTGGAGATTGAGGCACCCCCCCCCCAAACCCCTCCACAGCAGGGGTTGGGTAGGGTGAAACCCCGTGAAGGTTCGTTTACAATGCCATTGTGAAGCGGAAACAGCCTTAAAACCTTGTCCTGCATGACTATCAGCCTATCTTATGTTTGAAGTTAGGCAAGTTCGAAAAATTTGTCCTTACCGGGGGATGCCCCGGGGTTTCCCCTAGCAATGCTCTACCTGTTATCAATAAACTATCGGCCACTATGAAAACCCCCCTATCCATCGGGGAATTATTCAAAAAACTGTTTAGGCTTTTTTTATTTGTTGGTGTTTTTTAAAAACTGGGGGGAGTTTTTATTGTGCTTATCATGCAAAAATATTTGTAGAAATGAAAAAACGCTGCAGAAGGTCTTTGGTTTTTGGTTTCATATCGTTAAAACTACAACAGAAAATCTGCATTTTAAAAAAGCTGGAGGCCCATTCAATAAAATTAAACCTGAAATTTCCTTATGCAAAATAAATCGCAAAAATAATTTCAACAAAAAATAACACACAACTCACTACATAAGCTGTACATGGGCCGTTTATTTAAAAACGACCTAGGAATGTCTTCTCGGTTTAAATTAGTAAATTACGTATATGGTTTGGGGTTTCGACCCCATGTTATTTTGGATCGTACCCATTGACGAGTGAAATTTTCCCTCCACCATACAGCCAGCATTGAGCTTTTTTTGAGGCCAAAAATTTTTTTTGAAGGGAGATCTTGCAAACCCCCCTAAATTAAAGTAAAAAAATGTAATAAAAACGATATTGGGTTAAGATTGGGGGGCGTCGGCACTCGCTGCATCTGAAACGGAAAAAAATGTAAAAAAAACGTGTATTCAGTTGAGATTATGAGGCCCAGCACTCGCTGCATCGAAAGTAAACAAAGTAAAAAAAACGATTTTTGGGTTGGTTGAGGGTCTGCACTGGGCTGACATCTGAAACGGAAAAATGTAAAAAAAAACGGGTATTGGGGTGGTTTGAGGCGTCCCACTCGCTGACATCTGAAACGGAAAAAAATGTAATAAAAAACGGGTTTTCGGTTAAATTATGAGGCGCCAGCACTCGCTGACATCGAAACGGCGACATCTGAAAGTAAAGAAAAATGAAAAAAAAAATATTTTGTTGAGTTTGAGGCGTGGGCACTCGCTGACATCGAAAGTGAAACAAGTAAAAAAAAACTATTTTTCGGTTGAGATTAGGGCCTCGCACTAGCTAATCTGAAAGTGAAAAAAAATTTAAATAAAACGATATTTGGTTGAATTGGGCGTCGGCACTCGCTGAATCTGAAACAAAAAAAATCTAAAAAAAACGATTTTTCGGTGAGATTGAGGCCGGCACTAGTACATCTGTAAGGAAAAAAAAAATGTAATAAAACATTATTCGGTTGAGATTGAGGCGTGGGCACTGCTGCCCATCAAAACGGAAAAAAATGTAATAAAACGTTATTCGGTTTGGGTTTGAAAACGGCACTCGCTGACATTTGAAAGTGAAACAAAGTAATAAAACGATTATTCGGTTGAGTTGAGGCGTCGCACTCGTGACATCTGAAAGGGAAAAAAAAATGTAAAAAAAAACGATTTTTCGTTGAGATTATGAGGCGCCAGCACTCGCTGACATCTGAAAGTGAAAGCAAAATGTAAAAAAAAATTCTGCGGGTTTTGGGCGTGGGCACTCGCTGACATCTGAAAGTGAAAAAATGTAAAAAACGATTATTCGGTTAGTTTGAGGCGTCGGCACCGCTGACCTGAAAGGGAAACAAATGTAATAAAACGATTATGGTTGGTTTTGAGGCGTCGGCACTCGCTGAATCTAAACAAACAAATGTAATAAAAACGATTTTTTGGGTTGAGATTGAGGCGTCGGACCCCGCTGACATCTAAAAGGGAAACAAAGTAAAAAAAAACGGGTATTGGGTTGAGTTGAGGCGTCGGCACTCGCTGACATCTGAGAGGGAAAAAAATGTAATAAAAACGATTATTCGGTTGGATTGGGCGCGGCACTCGCTGACATCTGCGGGGAAACAATGTAAAAAAAAACGTTATTCGGTTAGATTGGGGGCGTCGGCACTCGTTGACATCTGAAAGTGAAAAAAATGTAATAATACGTTGACATTGAGGCCGCTGACGCGAACCACTGGATGGACTGGATGGGCTGGGAATTTTATTTTCCATCACCTGCCTCACACGGGGGCTTGTGAGGGGGCGATTTTTTGACCGCGGTGTTGGAATGAAGGTGTTTTCGGCACAGATGACAGAGTACACTACGTGTGTACTACTGGGAAAAACGCTAAAGTCCCGCCGCTTTGAGGGTAGCTTTTATGTAAGTTTTTAGTTTGCGTAGGACTGCTGCACGCAATGAACTGACTGGGCAGCAAGGCGAGGCTCATGCTGTGTCGTGCAGTAGCAGTCAAAAGTTGCGGAGCGGCGACTGCGAGGTCTATCGAAGCGCACGCAAGTTGTTTTCATATTTATTAGAATATTTATTTGATTGCCTCCAAATCATAATGATTCATCATATCATATCTAACTTTAGTGATTTTAAACTTTTCCCCCAAAATTTTACCAAGATCGGAGTACCGTTTTCCCGGCCGCGGGGCCAAAATCAAGAAAATAATGCATTACAAATTGAAAAAAATCGTAAAGTAGATATTCATGAAAAAATATTTTTTCGAATGTACCCAAAAACGTGGCGGTCTAAGTTCAGAGATTTTGAAGGGGCCCCTAAAAAATTTTTATCAAGATCGCAGCCGTTTGCCCGGAAGTGAGAACAAACAGACAGAAAAAAAAAAAAAACATTGGGGTAAATTTTTTGAGGGGGCATGAAATTTAAGTCTTCGTTTGCTCATCCAATAATTTCCCCATTATGTAAGAAGGAAAAAAAAAAAATGTGTTTTAACTTAGAAATACAAAAAGTCATTGCTTGAAATAAAATTTTTTTAAACCCGGGTCTTGTGTCACTTTTGCTCCCCAAATTTTAATTGGTATGGTATGGAGGCTGATAGGGGAAACGGGTATAATTATTTATATCGGTTGAAAATTTGTGTTCGGGGGTTTTTTCCCCCAAAAGTTTTTTATTTCCCCGATTTGCCCGTTTCTGAGTTTAGCAAACCTCATAATTCGATAGATGGGATTGTTTGTTACGGGCCAATCGGTCAAAATAATTATCAGGGGTCAAAAAGGAAAGCAATCCCCTACCTCAACATTTTATTTGGTGTACAAATTCAAAAATTAATTTGAGATGCGAGGGTTTTCGATTAATTTATAAATTTATAAAATTTTATTTGTTTTGTGTGCCCGTCCCGTTTGTTATCAGGGGCAGATTCCTGGGGGAGGGAAACGACCCCCCCCCCCCCCCCAGATCCCACGAGACTTCGATTTGCATGGCATATTATTCAATTATCGCTATTAAATATTTTGTAATTTTACATTTTTAAACGCGTTTTAGGCATTTAAAAGTTACTAATTTGTAGTTTTAAAAATATCGTATTTAAAATACCCACTCAGTCAGACAACTGAATTTCAGTGAGGATATTAAATTTAAAGTAGACCAAGCCAAACCTGTTGGCGCCAACACCATCGACGAGCGAACAATGACCAAGATCGTCATATTATTATTTAAGTAGGAAACACCGATCACTCAAGCTGGACACGATTCCACCCACAGACAGCGCCAGAATGAACAATGCTAATTCGGACCAACCTTATAATTGATTATGTGCCTCGTTGCTAGGACGGCTCCAAATTTTACCTTCAAGATGGACACAAGTCGGGAAGTCCATATCAAAAGTTTTAACTTCTGTACGTAAGCCTACTGCATTGGAAGCAGACTCTAGCCACAGCCAGAAAACCAACGAAGAACGAACCACACAATTATTTCCGCCTTCGGTCGACAACATCAGCACGGCTGAAACTTGCTACTGCTTCCAATGTTTGTTTAATTTATTGGGGTATAATAAATATGGGAAAGCCAATAGTCAATATCAACTAGTACGAAATTCGAGATTTTTAACCGTGTATTTAGGCTTTTAATAGTAGCAGATTTACAATGTTTAGCCTTCAGGACCTATATCTGCGACTTTAGATCAGTACACCCGTACTAGTTTTGCAAGGCTACCCCCACAAACTCTCCATCCAATTGTTATTCCTGGATTCGCAATACTGACTGTAGGCCCTAATGTTTGTTCCGTACATAATAGGGTATAGTATATTAAAAGTGAAACTATGTTATTAATAAGTTGTCTGTGACTATCTCTTCAAACTAGAACCTATTTTTCCAGTGGGAAATGCCCAATTAAAATAGGCGCATTATAGCCATACCCGTTTAAAATTCTTGCTAGTTCTAGCTAAGATTTACAGTAGAACCAGCCTGAATTAGCTAGAATTTAATAAAATAGACAGGATAGCTAGAAGAAAATATAAACAGGGAGAGTGAGACTTTGCTAGATGTAAGTAGTGCAATAAGATTTGGCTAGACGATCCAAGGGACACTAAGGCTATATTCAGTAAGAAATAACTAGTGTTTAGTCTAAAAGCTAGCTATTGCTGGCAAAAGCTGTGATTACTATAATTGGTAACAGTCAGATGTAGCCAGTGTCAGCCCGGAATGTAGTGATTGCTATGTTTTGCTAGTAGTAAATGTAGCAAGTATCAATTTGATTTAGCCAGAGTAAGCCAGGTAGCTAGGCATTGCTTGATACAACTAGTAGTGCCAGTTGTTAGTAATAGATTGATGTAGCCAGAGTACGCCAGGTAGCTAGCATTGCTTGATACAACTAGTGTGCCAGTTGCTAGTAATAGTTTGATGTAACCAGTGTAAGTCAGGTAGCTAGTCATTGCTTGATACAACTAGAGGTGCCAGTTGCTAGTAACATTATGATGTAGCCAGAGTGTGCCAGGTAGCTAGGCATTGCTTGATACAACTAGTGATGCCAGTTGCTAGTAACAGTGTGATGTACCCAGAGTGTGCCAGGTAGCTAGGCATTGCTTGATACAACTAGTGATGCCAGTTGCTAGTAACATTATGATGTACCCAGAGTGTGCCAGGTAGCTAGGCATTGCTTGATACAGCTAGTGATGCCAGTTGCTAGTAACAGTGTGATGTACCCAGAGTGTGCCAGGTAGCTAGGCATTGCTTGATACAACTAGTGATGCCAGTTGCTAGTAACAGTGTGATGTACCCAGAGTGTGCCTGTAGCTCGCCATTGCTAGATACAGCTAGTGGTGCCAGTTGCTAGTAAAAGTTTGGTGTATCCAGTGTAAGGCTGGTAGTGATGCTCAATGCTTCAATATTCGATACGATATCGATATCCTTGCGTCACATTAAATATCCCGCCTTCGTCTGCAGAATGTGTCTCCAGCTCAACAGTACGCAGCGACGATTTTACTACCGATGTTCGCCTGTTAGACAGCAGTGCGATTTTTGTGCGCTGTTTCACACGTCACGTATCCTCCACTGACGGTTTAGCTCCGCTGCCCGCCTCATATGCTTTGCCGGTTGCGGATAGCGCGGGCTGCAGGCGCAAGGCGCCAATCGCGACCCTGTTTCTCTATATAGCTAGCGCGCTCGCTATGTGTGTGAAAGGGGTATATGGGGTCGCCACAAACTGGTGAGTAACATCCAACCAGGGATTGCAGTTAGCAGTTTAGAACATTCTCTATCTAGGCAATTGTAGCCAACTGCGACCCAAAACCCAACCAAAAACTGTAAACAGCTGGCGGCGACCCCAGTGTAATACCCCTTTTATATAAGCCTCGCGCAGGTTGCGTTATCAACCTGGGTATCGCCAGTGTCTGATCTAACTTTTCTTTACATTTCAGTCACTTATTTTTTATCGTCCTGCCCTATATGTGTGGTAACCAAACCTTATTCTGTGAGCTTGTTTTTAGATGAATAACACGGACAAGATGGGACAAATCAATAGCGGGAAGTTCTTTCTTAACGGTATTGTACCATCCAATGACAGATAACTTGGAAGTCCAAGAAAGATCTCTGAAAAGTTACGGATTTAACGGATTTTTTTGTTGCTTAACTTCACCTTTCATATCAGCCATTGTATTATACATTTTTGCTATAGTTTTATAACTACAAGCCGAGTGCAAAATTAAATTTTGCGCAACACTTTTTTCAATGTTTCAAGACATCTTTGTCTTCCACGCAAGTAGACCTACAAGGGATAATCATTTTCTGAAATAAGATTTGGTGCTCAATTTATTTCGTCTGGCCGTGTAAACGAAAGTTTTGTACGGGCAGGCGAAAAAAATCGTGCATCAAACGTCGTATCGAAAAAATCATTTTCCCTTACACTAGGGGGGAAGACAACGGTGTGTGGAAACAAAAAAATGTTGTTAAAAATTTAATTTTGCACTTGGCTTGTATAAATATTACATGTTTTTACTATATTGGCTGTGATGTCCTGCCAAAAATTTGCTGTATGTGGCTTTATGGATGGAAGATTCGTATTCGGTTCTTCCGCGAAAGTTGTTGCGCTATTCGTTTTAGTGGGATTGTCTAATAAATCAGTTTTCATTTTGTTTTTTGATATTTTTCTTTTTTCCTTTTCCTTTTTTCGTATTTTTTCTTTTCTCATTTTTTTTGATTAATTTCAATCAATTTCATTGAACACTTTTAATACATAATTGAAATTTACATTTTCAGTCAAATTTTGTGCCTGATATTTTCTTTAGCGTAATGTGAAGACATAAGCTAATTTTATTTTTACTTTTTAAATTTCCGTACAGTATCGATGCGATCGATTGAGCCCTGACAAAACTCGAAATATTGTGTTGAAAACAGTGGCGTAGCTACCGCCCCCGCAGCCCCCGCGACTGCGGGGGGGCCCTGGCCTGACTGGGGCCCTCGGGGCCCCCGTCAGGCTACAGAGGGCCCCCTCATCTTGCGAAAAGATTTTGAAATAAAAATCTCTCGCAGAACTTACCCCCAAAATTCCATCTTTTGTAAACAAAATACGCATAAGTTCAAGTGACAAAAGAGAATAATGAACCGTGATAACCAATTTTACAACATATTAAATTCAAAAATGCACACCTCTAACAATTTGCCAATTTTGTCAAAACACCCGAGTTGAACATGGCCAATCATCTGTGACATGACTACTGTCAGTTCTGTCAAACTTTTTTTTTATTTTATAAAGAACTGGGTCGTATTAGTAAGATTCCAATTCCAGATTCTTTTGAACGGGGATATTTACAAATGCCTTTTCAGAGAAATCTCATTTCACATAGTATATAACGCGGTCCATTACACTAATAAATCATGACAACCCTTTTGTTGTCTGACAGAGAGATGTTTCGATGATGGCATGCAATTATTAGTTCATTGACATTTCATTCACACTTCAAGTGATCCTATGACAATGACTTCACACCTATTTTAAAATTTATAATCAACATCATCAACATCATCAGTAATATCATAAGTAGGTAAGTGATTATTATTTAAAAGTGATGCAAGTAATCCATCCTTTGTCGTTAGATTTGTTGATTGGTGTGGTGTACGTAAATGTATGCAGTTTAAAATGTGTATTTTCTGGGGTGTTTTCATTTATCATTATTGGTGTTGATATTATTAATATAACATAATGGTTTTAGTAAATAAATGTATAAGGGATGTCATCAAAATCGCGTTTTAGACCATCAAACATAATGTAGGGCCCAAAAATTTTCACCTACGGTGTAAATGCCTCCGCGGCTGGGGCTTCGCCCCAGACCCCAGCTATTCCACGCAAGTCGCGGGGGGCCCAAGAAATCTTGCTACGCCACTGGTTGAAAATCATGCAGAACCTTACAGAGAAGTCTGGTATTACAGGCGAGTGTAAAATGCGTACTTGCCGCGTCCACGTCGTGAGGAGCTCAGTCCTCAAGTCCCACGAAGTAGTCGAGTGCTGCCTCAAGTCGTTTCGAGTGTGATTTATCTTACTTTATTTATGGTTTCGTCTCTCGTATCGTACTAAGTTATGACTGATAAGTACAAGTAGACGTAGGTGTAGACGAAATTGTATTTGTCGTCGTATTTAATTAAACCCCACAACTGCATACGTCGAAATCAACTTGTTTTGCCTCATGCCCTGAAATATTTTCACCACACACAGTAAAATATTGCTAATATTGATGTAAACGGCAATAACAATCAATTATTATGCCTATGTAAAAAATAAATTGGACGCACACAAACTACAATGTTTCGGTATTGCATTCAGCCTAACGCTTTTTTTCTAACGCACCAAATTGCACTAAAAAAACTGATTTTCAAAAATTTTCGCCTATCGGCGCAATTTATGGGGGGCTTTGCCCCCCCCTCCCCCCCCCACCCAATGTCCAATCTCTAGTGACGCTCCTGGTTCCATCCATTTAGATCTATAATGCAACTACAATTTAGAAGTTGAATAGTTACCAGTCTCGGTGGTCTAATTGGCTATAAGGCGCCTACCTGGAATGTGGAGACGGGTTCGGACCCCTATCGGGATGTATTTTTCAACTTCTGTATTGTATTAAATATCTACAAAAAGTACACCTACTGCCACTGGAGTGTTTCCCGACCATTACTAATCTTTGCTATTACTAACCAGATCGAGAAACAATTTCAGAATATTATTCTAAATTCGCCGAAAACGGACTCGATCTCGAAGCCTTGAACATTGGTCCTCTTGACAAGAAAGCGTGGTGTGTCCACAACTTCCTACCCATGGCACTTCAATGCGTGACCTCGACCTTTTGTCTCTAATTCATAAAAAAAATCACCATATCCAAACATTCATGTGATATGACGTACGTACGTCATAATCTTCAACATGCCATTTCATGATTTTGTTGCTTTGTACTGCCCCAGTAATTCACACCAAAAACGAAAAATCTAACACCACCAATTATTAGTACTTAGTACTCATGTACTAAGCACTGGTGCTTACAATGGGTTGCATGCAAAACCTCCACAAAGAGTATGCTGATGAAGATAACACAGTACCATATTATTCTAAATTAACCCGAAAACGGACAACTCAATTCTCGTTATTATTATTATTATTATTATTATTATTATTATTATTATTATTATTATTATAATTATTATTATTATTATTATTATTATTATTATTATTATTATTATTATTATTATTATTATTATTATTTTATTATTTATTATTATTAATATTATATTCATTATTATTATTATTATTATTATTATTATTATTATTATTATTCACAATTCACAATCATTTAGGGAAGCATAACAGAGATAAGGAAATAGCTGACAATTTTGCGGAATCGTTTGTAAGAGAAGTTAAAGAAATTCAACATGAGTGTAGCATAAGTACGAGCCGCAACGTTAAAAACGATGCTGAGTGCCAATCTTTTTATGCCACCTGTAAGTGAAACTCAAATACGATCTATTATACAGAACATGGATAATAATAAACAACCGGGTTGGGATGGTGTCAGAGTTCAAGAACTTAAAATTGTTGATAGATGATATAAGCCCAGTTTTAAACCCAAAAACTAATAAATTTATCGATTGAAACAGGAACAGTCCCGGGCAAACTTAAAGACATCAATAGTTCGACCAATTTACAAAAAGGGAAGATCATTTATCATATTCAAATTACAGGCCAATAGCACTCTTGTCAGTTATAAGAAAATTCTGGAACGTTGTGTGGCCGATAATTTGTCTGCTTATTTGGAAAAATTTAAATCTTTGATAGACTGCAGTATGGTTTCCAAAAGGGGCAAAAGCACAAGTGATTTGCTTATCAAGTTTTCAGATTTTGTTAACACGAAATTAAATGATAACATGCATGTAGTAGCTTTATTTATTGATTTTTCTAAAGCGTTCGATACGTTGAACCACACTAAGTTATTAAAATGCTTAAAAATGTTGGTATAAGAGGCCAAATTTTAAAGTGGTTTTCCAGTTTCTTAACAGATAGGAAACTTTTGGTCAAAATAGGGGAGTGTTTTCAGTAAAGAAAGAGAGATTGTGACTGGAGTTCCGCAAGGCTCCATATTAGGGCCGTTATTGTATCTCATTTATGTAATAATATGACTAAGTGTATGAAAAATTGTACCGTTTTTATGTATGCTGATGACACGTCCTGTTGTTTGCCCACAAGATCTTATCTACTGCGGAATTAAAGCTACAGCAGGATTTCACGCAATTTTTTAATGTGGACTCCACGATAATAATTTAATATTAATGCGGGCAAAACCAAGATATTACATTTTTGTTCCCCTCTGAACCATAACCGGCAGCAACCTCTTCAAATTTTATTTCACTCTTATGATGCTACATGGTATGGTAGATGGAAATAACTGTTTAAACTGTGATGTATTTATTGAGAGTGTTGATAGTCACGTGTATTTAGGTATCCCCAATTGATAATTTTGTCATGGAGGCCTCACATTGTATCCTTGTGTAAACGCCTAAGATCTTGTGGCATTTCAGTTATTTAAGTTAAAAAATGGTGTTCCTTTCACTTTACGGTCTGTGTACATTGCTAAGCTGAACTATATTTTATATGGTTTTTGGCCTGGCTTGCTTTTGCTCTCTCACGTGAATTTAATATCAAACCCCAAATGCAATGATTAAAAAATTACACCATGCTTTTACAAACAATGTGACCCCACAAAAGTATAGCCATGAGTTTAAATTTTTTAATGTACTACCTTTATCATCCTGTACATGTATTAAAAATTTATTTTAAAAATTTTACTTTAATAGAATGTTAAATGTTCCGTACATGGTAGGGGGTCACGAGGTGGAGAACAAGAGAAATTACATTTTTCCACAGTTTACAACAAATATGGAAAAGAACAATTTTTTACAACACCTGCAATTTTAATGCTTCCGTTCATCTACGAAATTTAATAAAATATCAGGGCCATAAAATCAAAATTAAAGTTTATTATCTTGAAAAATAAAGCCATAGATACTCAGTTGCTGACCACTACCCTACCATGGCGCAACATTTTATAATTGTTTTGAGTTCAGTTAAATTGAGGGATTATTTTATTGTCATTCTTGACGTTGTTATTTTCTTGTTCCTTATTATTTAATTTAAACATTTATGGGTTCCTAGTAAGTTTTTTTATTGTTATTGTAATAACTCAACTTATCGCTGATTTTCATGTATTTTTGTATTTTATTTAAACCACAGACAGCCTTTTCATAAGGTTTGTGAAAAGCTTTCCATTTTGTACAGATGTTATAAATAAAATTGAAATTGAATAATATTAAAAATAAAAAAAAAAAAAATAATTTAAAATATTATGATCATAGCAATTGTTGTAAAAGTTTTTTCCCGACTGGGATTCGAACCCAGAACTCCGGCCTTAACCCTGCCATACTCTAACCCCTTGAAACTACCGGGCCACAGAACAATTTTTACTTAACTGCTATTTGTTGTGATTTTTACTTCCATGACATTTTTATTATTTTATGTCCGTGAGCGTGAACATCACAAATTTTACCCGACAGTCACCTCTGTCTTACAATCGGTTACAAGTTTACAAATATTTAATTCATTTCCCAAAATATGCCATCTAAAAATATTGCAACTAATTCTAAATAATTCATACATAATTTTTTGTAGGTACCCATTCCACTAGAACCGCCACAGCTCACAAAAAAAACATCATCATACTATAACAATGACCGGTATTCGCGAATCGAATAATATGTATGTATGTATGTTTAGAATGGGAATATCCCCATACTTTAAAAATTGATATTAAAGCTATATTGATGTACGGTATGCTTTTACATTTTCGTATAACTACTGAAACCATTAATGAATGTGGTGTTTGAAAATCAATGTTAGCAGCCCGGAGTATAATGCAGGCTTGAAAATGCCTCCCTCACTGACCCTTGGCAACTGAAGGAAGTCGTAAAACTAATGCGTTTTTTTTGCTCAAGGAAGGGAGACGGGTTTGGTAAACTGCTAAAATGCACTTCCCTCATGTAGCCCAAGCACGACGAATTTTCCCTGTAGATTTTAATAATACATTTTGTTAAATAATGTTGTGGTTTTGTAGTTGTACAGTATTACTATCCCGTTGGTATAACTGAGGCAGTGGCGTAGCAACATTTCTTGGGCCCCCCGCGACTTGCGGGGAATAGCTGGGGTCTGGGGCGAAGCCCCAGCCCCCGGGAGCATTTACACCGTAGGTAAAAAATTTTTTGGGGCCCTACATTATGTTTGATGTCTAAAACGCGATTTTGATGACACCCCTTTATACATTTATTTACTAAAACCATTATGTTATATTAATAATATCAACACCAATAGTGATAAATGAAAACACCCCAGAAAATACACAATTTTAAACTTGCATACATTTACGTACACACACCAATCAACAAATCTAACGACAAAGGATGGATTACTTGCATCACTTTTAAATAATAATCACTTACCTACTTATGATATTACTGATGAGGTTGATGATGTTGATTATAAATTTTAAATAGGTTTGTGAAGTCATTGTCATAGGATCACTTGAAGTGTGAATGAAATGTCAATGAACTAATAATTGCATCCCATCATCGAACATCTCTCTGTCAGACAACAAAAGGGTTGTCATGATTTATTAGTGTAAATGGACCGCGTTATTTTACTATGTGAAATGAGATTTCTCTAAAAAGGGCATTTGTAAATACCCCCGTTCAAAAGAATCTGGAATTGGAATCTTACTAATACGACCCAGTTCTTTAAAAAAATAAAAAAAAAGATTGACAGAACTGACAGTAGTCATGTCACAGATGATTGGCCATGTTCAACTCGGGTGATTTGACAAAATTGTGCAAATTGTTTAGAGGTGTGCATTTTTGAATTTAAATATGTGTAAATTGGTTATCACGGTTCATTATTCTCTTTTGTCAACTTGAACTTATGCGTTTTTTGTTTTTACAAAAGATGGAATTTTGGGGAAGTTCTGCGAGAGATTTTTATTTCAAAATTCATTTCGAAAGATGAAGGGGCCCTCTGTAGCCTGACAGGGGCCCCGGGGCCCCATTCAGGCCAGGGCCCCCCGCAAGTCGCGGGGGCTGCGGGGGCGGTAGCTACGCCACTGAACTGAGGCCTAGAAACGTTTTAAAAGACGTAAAGTATTAATTATATGCAAATGACTAATAATTAATATAATAACAATTATTAAATAATATATAGTATATTTTTAAATAAATTGTATAAATGTTTGTTATACTTTTTATTTTTTTGCCCCGACTAGGGATCGACCCCAGACTTACTGGGTCAATGACTGGGATGTACTGATGCTTTGCCCATTGATTAATACAAAAAATCGTTGTTTATTTATTTATTTATCTATTTATTTATTTTTTTTTTTTATTTTAGAGAGTTTATGCAGTGTAACACAGTTGGGCTTATATCGTACAAAAACATTTTCTTTCTTTCCCAAATTAGTTGCACTTAGGCATATGTGGTTGTTTCAAACTTTTGTAGTTACTTCTCAGATACCACTATATAATTATTATTTTCTTTAAATTACATTCATTACAACTAAGCTATCAGATCTTTTTGTTCTATAATAATTATATTAACATTTTGTCACCGACAGATGTATAGCTCAAGCGTAAATCACAACAGTAATTATTCGGGAGGTCACGGGTTCGAATTCCACCACCGGCAATCCTCACCCAAAACGGGCCGACAGATACACTTTTGTATTTATCGTCTGCCCTGGATAATATTTATTTTAACATAAGAGTTATTGTCAATTAATATCCTTTTACTTTATCTTTGCTGGTTTATGTGATTACAATAATTATAAGTACCTATATCTTCTTCTCATATATTGTTTGATGTAATCGACGATTTACAAGCCAATGAGTGAATCAGTGCAACTGTATTTTGCACTGCTCTGCACATATCAGTGTTTATTTTTTTTCGATTTTATCATTAAAAAATCACGCTTACGTTCAGAAAATCACTTACTTTCAGTGGCGTAAGAAAACCGGGGGTGGGAGAGGGGGGGATGGGGGCAAAAATAACGTGAGTTAAATATTTATCCCAGAATTTCCGTATTTAAATATGCATTACACTTTTACAATTCGACAGTGCCAACGGCCTTGCCATGTTGAATACACCGGTTCCCGATCGGTACTTGAGTGGGTGCCCACTTGGGAACACTGCGTGCTGGAGGAGAAGCAATATCACCAAAGTGTGCCCCGATAGGAAACGATCTTGCCTTGTGAGTTGTGACCCTTAGCCGCTGTGCGGAGAACAATGTTCATAGCATGTTCTGGTAACAATTCGACAGTCGCCTTAGTGAAACGATTGTTTGCCTGTATGCTTCGTCATTACATAAAAAATTAGGTAAAAAAAAAATTTAAACTAAAAATGGCC
>JAMZAV010004425.1:0-54623 GCA_024449915.1 Sweltsa coloradensis
TCAGTGAGAACGAGTCTGACAAAACATTGTTAACACGCACTTTGAAAGTTCTATCTTTTAAAAAGTTTCTAAAAATTTTGGCATGTGCCCTCGAAAACCCCACTCGTGAATCTGTTGAAGAATATTATATCTCCATGTTGTATCGTATGCTTTTTCAATGTCAAAAGCACACAAAACATGTTGTTTTGCAACAAACCCTTCTTGAATATACGTCTCTAATCGAACCAGTGGTCGATGGTGCAACGACGTTGACGAAATCCACATTGGACGTTCGCCAATAAACCGCGTGTCTCCAGCATCCACATTAGTCGTTTGTTGATCATCTTTTCGAACAATTTGCAAAAGCAACTTGTCAGAGAAATAGGGCGATATGAAGTCGGCATCGACTTATCTTTTGTGGGTTTGAGAAGTGGAATTAAGATGGCACTACGCCAACTATCGGGAAATATGTCAGACAACCACAAAATATTAAAAAATAAATAATAACTTCCAAGAGGATCAGTCAGGTGCACAAACATGTCGTTGTGCATTTTGTCTTCTCCCACAGATGTGCGACGTAATGAGCTTAACGCCATACGGAGTTCCCACAAAGAGAACGCTTTATTGTATGGCTCATCGTTTTTAGATGAAAAATTAAGTTTTCGATCTTCTGTAAACTGCTGTTGTGCTAGAAATTCTGCATCATATCGTGCATTACTGCTTACCGATGCAAAATGTGTACCCAGTACTGGAAGCACATCTCTGCTGGAGTAGTAACTAATTGCCCGCCATCCTTGATAGCGGGTATGGTGTTTACCTGACGTCCACTAATTGATTTAATCCTTTTCTACACCATCGTGGAAGGTGTGCTGTAATTTATGGAAGATTCATACTCTTGCCATGACTGCCTCTTACTATGTTTGATAATTCGTCTCGTTTTCGCTCTCTCGTGCTTGAAATTGATTAAATTTTCAAATGTAGGAAATGTTATTTAATTTTTTAAAAGCTGCTTTCTTTGCCTTGATAAGGAACATACCTGTTCTTTCTATCTTGTAATTGTCGTGTTTTACTTTGTTTATGTTTAGTTTTACTCGTAAAGAGTAATATTATAAAGTTGTTTTCCAATATAAAAAATATTAATTTTCTTCAGTGTTAATTTTGTAATTTTTGTTCCTTTTTTTCATACAATTTTAACGTTTCCTTTTTATTACAAAAAAAACATTTTACTTCAACGATATCGACTTTTATTTTTGTATTTGTCTTAATAAAGTAGTTTCGCCAAAAACACCAACGATCAAAAGCTGGTAACAAACGACGACGTGAAAAACTAGTGCGCTTCAACCGGTTAGGTCATATTCCCGCCGCCTGTGATATTGTAAGTATAAGTTTCAGGTGTGTTTGATGATAACATTTTCTAAGTTTATAAAAGCAACGGAAAAGATGGTGATGAGAGTAATAGGAAAATAACAAGAAACTGCTTCCGGTTTTCGGGTCGGATAGCTAGGGAAAAGACGGGCGATATTATATTGCATAATGCATACATTATTTGTGAAGAATCTTAAATTGTGATTCGATCACAATTCATTTCCTATTGTCAGTATGTTTATTAAATTACAGTTTGTGTTTAAAAGTGAGTTATTTTCTTTAAATGTTCTGGGCCGGCACCTCTACCATCTAGCCAAAAACATGTATTTTGCAACCCTAAAATAGTGTACCTTTTTGTGACTATCTCGTTGGCCCCCAAATACCCAAAATTTCGGGAAACCAAACACTACTATTTTTAACACGGCAAATAAAGTTGGCTCGAGCTCTTCTGCAGATATATTATATTCATAAGAAACAAATGCAACACACATTGGGATTCTTGCAGTTTGTCAGGGCGCGTCAACCGTTTGGTCATAATGCAGCACTCTAGCCAAGGAGGTGGGGAATCCCGTGCTGGTCAGAACCAGACAAGGGAAGGGGAAGGAAAGGAGAAATTCTTACGTCATGGTCGTCAAGGGAAGGGGAAGATGTACCCGAGGACGATTGCCAGAACTCGCCTCTTGTTTCGGAGAGTAATATACTCCCCTCTTTCTAGCTGATGTTTGCGAGGTGGACTTTTTCATTTTCCTCGCCTTGCACGCTTAGCAGAGCCATGCTCTGAGCCCATTCTACCCCGGGCCCAGACGGGGATCAGTTAATGAATGCATGTTGCATTATTTGGAAATTTTCTAGGATCTAAATTAAACATATTAAAACTTGCCAAAATGTAAGATTGATTTATTCTACAAATACACACGCTACAGCCACGCTCATATTATCACACACTAACATGACCAATACAGTCCACGGAAATGTCCTAGTCATATTCTAAGCTGACACATTAAAATGAATATTTAATTGCACCCTTACGATAATGTCAACTGGTAACTTTTCTTCACGAAGTATTAGCCCGGATGGGTGTTTACTTGCCAAGTCACAAAAGAGACACAAGATTGATTGGATATTGCCTAACGTCTCATATTTATGCACTTTGGCTAATCGAGACGACGAAAAAATCTCAGGAGACGACGTGAGAAACTAGGGCGCTTCAACCGGTTAGGTAGGCCTAATATTGTGCCGCCTGTGATATTAAAAGGTAATGTAATGAGTTCATGGTGTGTTTGATGGTTATATCTTAGTTTTTAAGTTAGGAAATAAAATAAAATGAAAGAGATGAAAGTTTTAGCAAAAGAAATAATGATTATTTGTAAAACTTTATTTCGCACTATTATACAACTCTTTTGTTTATTGTTTTATTTGCTTTAAGGGCGCTTCAACCGTTAGGTCATAATGTGCCACTCAACCCTATAGCGGATGTGGGGAGGTCAGCCCATGCTGGTCATATCCAGCCTCAGGCAAGGGGGGTTCTCATGTCCTACTCGTCCATCCGCCCGATTATTTACTCTCACAATGGTTGGCCTATTCAGGATACTTTACAGAACTGGTATCATAGTAACGCTCATGTA
This sequence comes from Sweltsa coloradensis, assembly GCA_024449915.1. NCBI lineage: Eukaryota > Metazoa > Arthropoda > Insecta > Plecoptera > Chloroperlidae > Sweltsa > Sweltsa coloradensis. The sequence goes on from JAMZAV010004425.1 coordinate 2,970, forward strand.
CTTTCTTCAACTAGAATATTATCACACACTAACATGACCAATACAAGTCACGGAAATGCCCTAGTTCAGTGATGGCGAACCTTCTTAGAGTGGTGTGTCAATTATCATGATGGAACTCACAGTTTCAACTTCGTGTGCCACTTCATTCTGCCGTCGTCGTTGTCGACCCTAGTGAGACGGTTTCTGCTGTAATTTTGCGTCGAAGTGAATCGAAGTGCGAAAATGTTTGACAAAATAAGATGTGTTGTGTTTGTGCAGTATAATTCTTTTTTAATACTGTTAGATGAGCTTGGCCAAAACCGGGTTGTTATATAGATTGCAGGGTTTATTCTGAAAGGCTTCGAAGCTCTATTGATTAACCTATGGTGGTGTAGTTAGCATTGCACTAACGTGTCAAGTTAGAATGTGCACGTCTCTTTCAGAGCACATTATCTTAATATTGTTAAGTTTATCAGCAGACACTATATTTTACAGAAAATGTGTTTTTATTTTTATTTCAAAGCTTGTGGAGCCGACAATTAATTTGGAAGGTTGAAATCTTCCTGGCTCGCGATATTCGCACGTCCATCGTGAACAACCTATCAAACATTCATTATTTTCAGTGAATAATGATGGTCCGGGATGTGTGTGAATATGGTTTTTAATATTAATTTCCGTTACCGAAGTATTCATGCATTCAGAAAGTACAACAACCTGAGAAACTAGGGCGCTTCAACCGGTTAGGTCATGATGCGCCGCCTGTGATATTGTTAGTTAATGAAATGATTTTTTTGGTTTAATTGGATTAAGGACGCGTCAACCGTTAGGTCATAATGCACCACTATAGCCTAGGGGGGGGGGGGGAGAGAGGAGGGGCCCATGCTGGTCAGAACCAGCCACGGGTAAGGGGAGGAAGGGGGGTTTCTCACGTCGCGGTCGTCATCGTCTTTGTCATCGTTCGTTGTGTCATTGTCATCGTCGCCGGGGGGTCGTCAAGGGAAGGGGGCAAGGTCTTCGACGACGATTGCCAGAGCTAATGAGTTAATGGTGTGTTTGATGATTACGTCGCATCTAGTTCAGGGAGTAATATACTCCCTTCTTACTAGCGAGGTTTGCAAAGTGGACTTTCTCTTTCCTCGCCTTGTACGATTAGCAGAGCCATGCTCTGGGCCTAATTCTACCCTGGGCCCTGACTGGAATCAGTTAATGCATGCATGTTGCATTATTTGGAAATTTTCTTGTTTGTCCGCGATTGAAATGAGTAATTTTCTAGGCTCTAAATTAAACGTTTTGAATCTTGACAAAATGCTACATTGATTTGATCTCGTATGGTTGGCCTATTCAGGATACTTAACAGATCTAGTGTCATATTGTTACGCTCATATACTGGCTTTAACTAGAATGTTATCACACACTAACATGGCCATTACATTCACGGAGATACCCTAGTCATATTCTATAGGCTGCAACATTAAAAGGGATAGTTAAATGCACACTTTGATGAAAATGTCAAGTAGTAACTTTTCTTCACGAAAGTATCAGCCCGGGCGGGTGTTAACTTGCCAAGTCATAAAAGAGACACAAGATTGATTGTATATTGCTTAACGTCTCATATTTATGCACTTTTTCTTATCGAGACACAATAGACGACGTGAGAAACTAGGGCGCTTCAACCGGTTAGGTCATATTGCGCCGCATGTGACATTGAAAGGTAATGAAATGAGTTAATGGTGTGTCCGATGATTATATTGTTTTCTCAGTTTAAAAAAGAAAATAATTATGGTGATAATAGAAATAGAAAAAAAATCTGATCCTGGTATTCGGATCGGGTAAATGGAGAAAATACGGGCTAAGCACAGAGCTCTGGGCCAATCTACCCAGGGACCAGACGCGGGTAATCTCATTTTGCAGTGGTATCAATCGATGTGCGAAAAAGTTTGAAAACATCAGTCCCTGTTGTGTTGTTTTTGTGTAGAACACTATTGTTTAATACTGTTAGATGAGCTTGGACAAAACCGGGTTGTAATATAGATTGCTTGGTTAATTCTGAAAGGCTTAAAGCTCTATCGATTGTCCTATATTGTGTTGTGGTTAGCATTGCACGTGTGTTAGAATGTGCACGTCTCTTTTAGAGCACATCATCAAAATTTAGTTTTTGTTTTTATTTCCTAATCTTGTGGAGCCGACAGTTGATTTGGAACGTTGAAATCTTCTCCGCTCGCGACATTCGCACGTCCATCGTGAACAACCTATTACACATCATTAAACATCATTATTATCATTATTAAACATTCATTATTTCCAGTGAATAATGATGGTCCGGGATGTGTGTGAAAATGGTTTTAAGTATTCATATCACTTGAAAACGAGGCCGGGGCAACGTGAGAAACTAGGGCGCTTCAACCGGTTAGGTCATGATGCGCCGCCTGTGATATTGTAAGTTAACGAAATGAGTTAATGGTGTGTTTGATGATTATATTGTTTTCTCAGTTTAAAAAAGAAAATAACTATGGTGATGATAGTAATAGAAAAAAAAAACTGCTCCTGGTATTCGGATCGGGTAAATGGGGAAAATACGGGCTAAGAATCTTAAATTGTGATTTGTCCCCAACTGATTTCCTATTGTCAGTTTTTAAAAAAAAATGACAGTATGTGTTTATAAGTTAGTTATTACTTTTAAATGATCTAGACCGGCACCTCCACCATCCAGGGAAAAATATATGTTTCGCAACCATTAAATCGCAAATCAAGTACCTTTTTGTGACTATCGGGTTGGCCCCCAAATACCCGACCTGACCCAAAACTTCGGGTACCCACACACCACTTATTTTAACAAGGCAAATAACGTTGGCTTGAGCAAATCTAACAGACAATATATTAATTAAACATCAAATACAAAACACTGGTTTTCGACGGGCAGTTTGTAACGATTCACTTAATGAATCAGTTTATTTGGATTAGGGGCGCGTCAACCGTGAGGTCACAATGCGCCACTCTAGTCTAGGGGATGGGGAATCCCATGCTGGTCAGTACCAGACACGGGTAGGGGGGAGGAAAGGGGGAATTATCACGTCGTAATAGTTATCGGTGGTGTTGTCATTGTCGTCGTCAAGGGAAGGGGGCGATGGAGGCCTCTAGTTTTTGGGAGTACTATGCTATCCATCTTTCTAGCTGATGTTTTCGAGATGGACTTTTTCTCTTTCCTCGCCTTGCACGCTTATCATAGCCATGCTCTGGGCCTATTCTACCCCGGGCCCAGGGGAGAGGGGTGAGAGAGAGGGGTCCTTGTACGTGTCGCCCTTTGTCGCCGTAGTTGTATCGGTCGGATAGTAAAATCATGGTTCCTATTAAAAACAACGTGAGAAACTAGGGCGCTTAAAACCGGGTAGATCATATTGCGCCGCCTGTGATATTGTTGGTTAATGAAATAAGGTTATGGAGTGTTTTGATGATTAAGAGTAAAACGGGTATGGCATAAGGAACGCTACAATACCTGTTTCTTTCTATCTTGTAGTTGTCGATGTTTTACTTTGTTTATGTTTAGTTTTACTCGTAAAGAGTAATAATTAAAAAGTTGATTCCAAATATAAAAAATATTAATTTATACAATACAATTTTAACGTTCCTTTTTTATTACAAAAAAAACATTTTACTTCAACGATATCGACTTTTATTATTTGTATTTGTCTTAAATAAAGTAGTTTCGCCAAAAACGACCAACGAACAAAAGCCAGTAACAAACTACGACGACGTGAGAAACTAGTGCGCCTCAACCGGTTAGGTCATATTGCGCCGCCTGTGATATTGTAAGTATGAGTTTAAGGTGTGTTTGATGATAACATATTTTCTAAGTTTATAAAAGCAACGGAAATGATGGTGATGAGAGTAATAGGAAAATAACAAGAAACTACGTCCGGTTTACGGGTCGGGAAGCTAGGGAAAAGACGGGCGATTCTATTTTGCATAATGCATAAATTATTTGTGAAGAATCATAAATTGTGATTCGATCACAATTAATTTCCTATTGTCAGTAGTTTTATTAAATGACAGTTTGTGTTTTATAAGTTAGTTATTATCTTTAAATGTTCTGGACGGCACCTCCACCATCTAGCCAGAACATATATTTTGCAACCCTACAATAGTGTACCTTTTTGTGACTATCTAGTTGGCTCCCGAAAACCCGAAATTTCGGGAAACCACACACTACTATTTTTAACACGGCAAATAAAGTTGTCTCGAGCTCATCTGCAGATATAATAATATTCATAAGAATCAAATGCAACACACATTGGGTTTCTTGCAGTTTGTCAGGGCGCGTCAACCGTTTGGTCATAATGCAGCACTCTAGCCAAGGAGGTGGGGAATCCCATGCTGGTCAGAACCAGACAAGGGAAGGGGAAGATGTACCCGAGGACGATTGCCAGAACTCGCCTCTTGTTTCGGAGAGTAATATACTCCCCTCTTTCTAGCTGATGTTTGCGAGGTGGACTTTTTTTCTTTTCTTCGCCTTGCACGCTTAGCAGAGCCATGCTCTGAGCCCATTTTACCCCGGACCCAGACGGGGATCAGTTAATGAATGCATGTTGCATTATTTGGAAATTTTCTAGGATCTAAATTAAACATATTAAAACTTGCCAAAATGTAAGATTGATTTATTCTACAAATACACACGCTACACACGCTACAGCCACGCTCATATTATCACACACTTACATGACCATACAGTCCACGGAAATGTCCTAGTCATATTCTAAGCTGCCACATTAAAATGAATATTTAATTGCACATTTACGATAATGTCAACTGGTAACTTTTCTTCACGAAGTATTAGCCCGGATGGGTGTTTACTTGCCAAGTCACAAAAGAGACACAAGATTGATTAGATATTGCCTAACGTCTCATATTTATGCACTTTGGCTAATCGAGACGACGAAAAATCTCAGGAGACGACGTGAGAAACGAGGGCGCTTCAACCGGTTAGGTAGGCCTAATATTGCGCTGCCTGTGATATTGTAAGGTAATGAAATGTGTTTATGGTGGGTTTGATGGTTATATCTTAGTTTTTAATTTTAGGAAAAATAAAATGATAGAGTTTGAAAGTTTTAAAAAAGAAAAAATGATTATTTTAAACTTTTTTTTCGCACTATTATACAACTCTTTGTTTATTGTTTTATTTGCTTTAAGGGCGCTTAAAAACCGTTAGGTCATAATGTGCCACTCAACCCAAGAGCGGATGTGGGGATGTCAGCCCATGCTAATCATATCCAGCCTCAGGCAAGGGGGGGTTCTCATGTCCTACTCGTCCATCCGCCCGATTATTTACTCTCACAATGGTTGGCCTATTCAGGATATTTTACAGAACTTGTATCATAGTTACACTTATTTACTGAGTTTAACAGAGCTTTAACTAGAATATTATCACACACTAACATGACCTATACAAGCCACGGAAATGCCCTAGTTCAGTGATGGCGAACCTTCTTGGAATGGTGTGTCAATTATCATGATGGAACTCACAGTTTCAACTTCGTGTGCCACTTCAAATTTTGCCCTCGTCGTTGTCGACCCTAGTGAGACGGTTTTCTGCTGTAATTTTGCGTCGAATGAATCGAAGTGCGAAATGTTTTACAAATAAGATGTGTTTTTTTTGTGCAGTACAATTTTTTTTTTATACTGTTAGATGAGCTTGGCCAAAAACCGGGGTTTTAATATAGATTGCAGGGGTTTTTTCTGAAAGGCTTCGAAGCTCTATTGATTAACCTATGGTGGTGTATTAAGCTTGCACTAACATGTCAAGTTAGAATGTGCACGTCTCTTTCAGAGCACCCTTATCTTATATTGTTAAATTTATCAGCAGACACTATATTTTACAGAAAAAGTTGTATTTATTTTTATTTCAAAGCTTGTGGGGCCGACAGTTAATTTGGAAGGTTGAAATCTTCTCCGCTCGCGATATTCGCACGTCCATCGTGAAAAACCTATCAAAAATTCATTATTGTCATGAAAATAATGATCCGGGATGTGTATGAAAATGGTTTAAAATACTCATTTCCGTTACCGAAGTATTCATGCATTCAGGAAGTACAACAACCTGAGAAACTAGGGCGCTTCAACCGGTTTGGTCATACTGCGCCGCCTGTGATATTGTAAGTTAATGAAATGAGTTAATGGTGTGTTTGATGATTACGTCGCATCTAGTTCAGGGTAATATACTCCCCTCTTACTAGCGAGGTTTGCAAAGTGGACTTTCTCTTTCCTCGCCTTGTACGATTAGCAGAGCCATGCTCTGGGCCTAATTCTACCCTGGGCCCTGACTGGAATCAGTTAATGCATGCATGTTGCATTATTTGGAAATTTTCTTGTTTGTCCGCGATTGAAATGAGTAATATTCTAGGCTCTAAATTAAACGTTATGAATCTTGACAAAATGTTACATTGATTTAATCTCATATGGTTGGCCTATACAGGATACTTCACAGATCTGGTGTCATATTGTTACGCTCATATACTGGCTTTAACTAGAATATTATCACACACTAACATGACCATTATATTCACGGAAATGCCCTAGTCATATTCTAGGCTGCAACATTAAAATGGATATTTAATGCACACTTTTATGAAAATGTCAAGTAGTAACTTTTCTTCACGAAAGATTAGGCCGGCTGGGTGTTAACTTGCCAAGTCATAAAAGAGACACAAGATTGATTGGATATTGCTTAACGTCTCATATTTATGCACTTTTTCTTATCGAGACACAAAAGACGACGTGAGAAACTAGGGCGCTTCAACCGGTTAGGTCATATTGCGCCGCATGTGACATTGAAAGGTAATGAAATGAGTTAATGGTGTGTCCGATGATTATATTGTTTTCTCAGTTTAAAAAAGAAAATAATTATGGTGATGATAGTAATAAAAAAAATATCTGCTCCCGGTATTCGGATCGGGTAAATGGGGAAAATACGGGCTAAGCACAGAGCTCTGGGCCAATCTACCCAGGGACCAGACGCGGGTAATCTCATTTTGCAGTGGTATCAATCGATGTGCGAAAAAGTTTGAAAACATCAGTCCCTGTTGTGTTGTTTTTGGGAGGTATTCTATTGTTAAATACTGTTAGATGAGCTTGGACAAAACCGGGTTGTAATATAGATTGCTTGGTTAATTCTGAAAGGCTTAAAGCTCTATCGATTGTCCTATTATTGTGTTGTGGTTAGCATTGCACGTGTGTTAGAATGTGCACGTCTCTTTTAGAGCACATCATCAAAATTTAGTTTTTGTTTTTATTTCCTAATCTTGTGGAGCCGACAATTGATTTGGAACGTTGAAATCTTCTCCGCTCGCGACATTCGCATGCCCACGTGAACAACCTATTAAACATTCATTATTTCCAGTGAATAATGATGGTCCGGGATGTGGGTCCTGTGATATTGTAAGGTAATGTAATGAGTTCATGGTGTGTTTGATGATTATATTGTTTTCTCAGTTTAAAAAAGAAAATAATTATGATGTTGATAGTAATAGCAAAATTAAAAAGAAAATCTGCTCCCGTTATTCGGATCGGGTAAATGGGGAAAATACGGGCTAAGAATCTAAAATTGTGATTTGTCCCAAATTGATTTCCTATTGTCAAATTTTTTTTAAAAAAAAAGACAGTATATGTTTATAAGTTAGTTATTACTTTTAAATGATCTGGACCGGCATCTCCACCATCCAGGGAAAAATATATGTTTCGCAACCATTAAATCAAGAATAAGAATAAAGAATACATTTTATTTAGAGTCTACCCACTCAGTTATATAACTGATTTTCAGTGGGGGACTTTAAATCAAAGCGACCAAGCCAACCCTGCAGGCCCCGACGCAATCGACGAGAGAGCGATAACCAACCAAAGATCGATATTTTTTAATTGGAAATATAGCAATCAGTGGTATGGACAGTGCGAACACCCGCGAATCAACGCCAGAATCAACAAGGCCGATTCAGAACAACTCTGAAATTTATTATGTGCTTCGTTGCTAGGACGGCTCCAAAGTCACCGTTTACAAACTCCTAAGACAAGAACTGATGGACTTAAGTCCAAATCAGGAGTTAAAAAACTTCTGACTTTAGCGGGAATCGAACCCTGGACCTTCTGCATTGGAAGCAGATACGCTAACCACAAGACGAATCGCAAATCAAGTACCTTTTTGTGACTATCGGGTTGGCCCCCAAATACCCGACCTGACCCAAAATATCGGGTACCCACACCACTTATTTTAACAAGGCAAATAACGTTGGCTCGAGCAAATCTAACAGACAATATATTCATTAAACATCAAATACAAAACACATTGGTTTTTGACGGGCAGTTTGTAGTGATTCACTTAATGAATCAGTTTATTTGGATTAGGGGCGCGTCAACCGTGAGGTCACAATGCACTACTCTAGTCTAGTTTTTTTTTGTTTATTTGGATTAAGGACGCGTCAACCGTTAGGTTATAATGCACCACTCTAGCCTAAGGGTAGGGGGAGGGGGGGGGGGGCCCATGCTGGTCAGAACCAGCCACGGGTAAGGGGAGGAAGGGGGTTTTCTCACGTCGCGGTCGTCATCGTCTTTGTCATCGTTCGTTGTGTCATTGTCATCGTCGCCGGAGGGTCGTCAAGGAAAGGGGACAAGGTCCCCGACGACGATTGCCAAAGCTCGCCTCTAGTTTCGGGGAGTAAGATACTCCGCTCTTTCTAGCTGATGTTTGCGAGGTGGACTTTTTCTCTTGAATCGCCTTTTACGATTAGCAGAGCCATGCTCTAGCCCAATTCTACCCCGGGCCCAGACGGGGATCACTTAAAGAGTGCATGTTGCATTATTTGGCAATTTCCTTGTTTGGCTGCGATTGTAATGAGTATTTCTTGGCTCGATATCAAACTTCTTGAAACTTGACAAAATGTTTATTTAATTCTCACATGGTTAACCTATTCAGGATACTTCACAGATCTGGTATCATATTGTTACGCTCATATATTGAGTTTAACTTTAATATTATCACACACTAACATGACCAACACAAGTCACAGAAATTTCTTAGTTATTCTAAGCTGCCACAATAAAATGGATATTTATTTGCACACTTTTACGATAAGCTCAAGCATAAAGTATCAGGTCGGCTGGGAGTAAACTTGCCAATTAGCCATTTAATACAAATAGACAAGAAGACGACGTGAGAAACTAGGGCGCTTCAACCGGTTAGGCCATATTTCACCGCCTGTGATACTGTAAGTTAATAACACGAGTTTATAGTGTGTTTGATGATATTATTGTTTTTAATGTTAAAAAATAAATAATGATGGTGATGGAAATAGCAAAAGAAAAAAATATGGATTAAAAACAAAAAAAAAATTGTAATTTGTATTTAATTTTGTTTAATAAATTGCCACAAGAAAACCATAAACCAAACAATAGCAGCAATTTTTTTTTTAATTTTTAAAAAGTTTAAAGTGGATTCAGGGCGCTTCAATCGTTGTCACAATGCTCCACTCTAGCGTAGTGGATATGGAAAGTAGGGGCCCGTGCTGATCAGAACTAGCCATGAGTAGGTGAAGGAAAGAGTGTTTTTGTTTATTTGGATTACGGACGCGTCAACCGTTTGGTCATAATGCACCACTCTAGCCTAAGGGGGGAGGGGGGAGGAGGGGCCCATGCTGGTCAGAACCAGCCACGGGTAAGGGGCGGAAGGGGGGTTTCTCACGTCGTGGTCGTCATCGTCTTTGTCATCGTTCGTTGTGTCATTGTCATCGTCACCGGGGGGTCGTCAAGGGAAGGGAACAAGGTCCCCGACGACGATTGCCAAAGCTCGCCTCTAGTTTCGGGGAGTAAGAAACTCTGCTATTTCTAGCTGATGTTTGCGAGGTGGACTTTTTCTCTTGAATCGACTTTTACGATAAGCAGAGCCATGCTCTGGGGCAATTCTACCCCGGGCCCAGAAGTGGTTTTTCACGTCGTGGTCGTCGTCGTCGGGGATATTGAAAGGGACGAGGAGAGGTCATCGATGACGAAAGCCAGAGCTCGCTTCTAGTTTCGGGATTTACACCCTTAGTTGATAATTGCAAGCGAGATGGACCTTCTTTCCTCGCCATGATGCGATTAGCTGGGCCATGTTCAGGGCCAAATTCTACCCCATTCCTAACTGGTGGGAGGGGGGCAGAAATGGTCAAATAATTTAGGGGTGTGGTTAATAAATCTAACATAATATTAGTTATGCGGTAAGAAAAAATTGTTTTCTTTCAATATTCCGAAATTTATTTCGTTGATATGAGACACTGCCGTTGAATTTGAAACGGAATTAAATGTGTATTAGCAAAGTTTGCTTCATTCAATAGAAGTCGAGTAGATTTTATAGTTAACTATCCATCTATTGAGAAAAGCGACGACGACGTGAGAAACTAGGGCGTTTCAACCAGTTAGGTCATATTGCGCCGCCTGTGATATTGAAAGTTGATGAAATGAGTTAATGGTGTTTTTGATGATTAGATTGTTTTCTAAGTGTATAAAATAACAAAATAAATGGATGATGATGAAAGTAATAGCAAAATAAAAGTTATGTATGTGAATGAAAATGAGAAGGTTTTTTTTAGAAGGGGTGGGCGATCTCACGTCGAGGTCTTCATCGTCTTTGTCATCGTTTTTGTTGTCATCTCATAGTCGTGGTCGTCGTCAAGGGAAGGTTGTCAAGGGAAGGGGGAGGTTTGGCCGAAGACGATAGCCAGAGCTCGCCCGTAGTTTCGTGGAGTAATATACTCCCATCACTAGCTGATTTTGCCAGGTGGACCTTTTCTCTTGAATCGCCTTGTACGATTAGCAGAGCCAAATGCTCTGGGCCAGATTCTACCCCGGGCCCAGACGAAGATAGCCAGAGCTCGCCTGTAGCTTCGGGGAGTAACACGCTTTAAAGCCAAGATGGCGGCCGCTGCGCGTAGTGTCGTGTGTTTGCTCCGTATTTTTATTATTTTTTCCCTGTTTAAAATTGTGAAAGGTCGATGTAACAAGTTCGTACAGCGCTGCAAACCATCCACTGATGACTTCACAAGCGATCGTCCTTCTTTCCAGTGTGTTGTATCAGTTAACTGCAATATATCGTGTGCTACCGTGTGTTTCGTGGGGGTGGTCCAACGTGACTTGGGTCTCCACAAGGCTGCCAAGCGGTCGGTTTGCAACCGGAGTGGTCTACCGGCCAGCATAAACTGGAGAAACTTTATCTTAATAATTTGTGTATTTCCATCATGTTTACTTTTACTACATATTCAAAGTTTTTCTGGATTTTACTGAAAAGTGTATGTCTGTTGTTGAATAAATAAATAATAATTAAGAAGGAACAGAATCAACTCTGCATGATGGACCTCGGGTATCTCAGGTTTAGTTTGCATTCTAAATAATCTTGTTTTCATGTAATACTTAACTATAGTATGGGCACTGATAACTCTACGGTTGAGTGCCCTAAAACAGCACACACTAACTTACTTAAGCTTCATTGATAAAATTGTAAAATAATCAAATAAATAATGGATACCATTCCCAATTTACTAACATTTTTAACCCAAATTCTAACTACACATTGTACAACAAAATCTCGACTCGCTTATGAAGTAAAATACATAATTTTTTACCTATACAGAAAAGAAATTCTTTACTCACTTAAACTCTTCAAACCTAAATTAAGAACTCTTTGTCTTCTGATAATTCCCTTTTGATCATGAAATAATGTTATTACATCTCTTAACAATTCTTTGTATTTTCTCACATTTACTTCGTACACGTTTAAACAGAACATTGCTAAAATACCTTTTGATTGTAATCGCAAAATTGTTACTCCTATTCTGTATGTTTTCTAATTGTGGCACAAAGCAACGTAACAATATGCGTAAAAAAGAGGATTTTTTCTCTTGAATTGCCTTGTACAGAGCCATGCAAGCTCTGGGCCAATTCTACCCAGGGACCAGACGCGGGTAATCTCATTTAGCAGTGGTATCAATCGATGTGCGAAAATGTTTTGCAAAATTAGTCTCCGTTGTGTTGTTTTTGTGCAGTACACTTTTGTTTAATACTGTGAGATGAGCTAGGACAACACCGGGTTGTAATGTAGATTGCAGGGTTTATTCTGAAAGGCTTTGAAGCTCTATCGATTGTCCTATATGGTGTTGTGGTTAGCACTGCACCTACGTGTGTTAGAATGTGCGCGTCTCTTTCAGAGCACATTAGCTAAATATTGTTAAGTTTTTCAGCAGACACTATACATTTGTCAGAAAACATGTTTTTGTTTTTATTTCCTAAGCTTGTGGAGCCGACAGTTGATTTGGAACGTTGAAATCTTCTCCGCTCGCGACATTCGCACGTCCATCGTGAACAACCTATCAAACATTCATTATTTTCAGTGAATAATGATGGTCCGGGATGTGTGTGAAAACGGTTTTAAATATTCATTTTCGTTTCCAACATGTCGGCGACCAGGGCTTAAACAATACAACAGAAACTTACGTGAGAAACTAGGGCGCTTCAACGGGTTAGGTCCTATTGCCCCGCCTGTGATATTGTAAGTTAACAATGAGTTGATGGTGCGTACTTGATGATTATATAGTTTACTCAGTTTATAAAAGCAACGGGAATGATGGTGGGGAGAGTTATAGCAAAATAAAAATTAATCTGCTTCCGGTATTCGGGTCGAGTAGCTAGGGAAAAGACGGGCTATGAATTATTTGTGAAGAATGTTAAATTGTGATTTGATCCCAATTCATTTTTTGTTGTCAGTAGTTTTATTAAATCATAGTTTGTGTTTATAGGTTAATTTTTACTTTCAAATATTCTGGACCGGCACCTTCACCATGTCCAGTTTAAAATATATATTTCGCACCCCCCCCCCCCCCCCCCCACTAATTTAAACACGGTAAATAAAGTTGGCTCGAGCTCATCCAACAAACATAATATTAATTATGAATTAAATACAACACAGATTATTTCTAAGAGCAGTTTGTAGTGATTTACTTGATAAATCAGTTAATTTGGATCAGGGCGCGTCAACTGTAATGTCACAATGCGCCACTCTATCTTAGGGGATGTGGGGAGGAAATTCCATGCTGGTCAGAACCAGACACGGGTAGGGGGGAGGAAAGGGGGAATTCTCACGTCGTAATAGTCATCGGCGGTGTTGTCATGGCCGTCGTCAAGGGAAGGGGGCGATGAACAAGAGGACGATTGCCAGAACTTGCCTCCGGTTTTTGGGAGTAATATACTCCCCTATACTTACTTGCTGATGATTGCGAGATGGACTTTCTTGAGTCAAATAGTTAACCTTTTCAGCACACTTCACAGAACTAGTATCAGATTGTTACGCTCATGTACTGGCTTTAACTAGAATATCATCACACATTAACATGATAAATACATATCACGGAAATGCCCTAGTTTAATCTGAGCTGCCACATTAAAATATATATTTAATTGCACACTTTTAGATAATTTCAAGAATTAACTTTTATTCACGAAGCGAAGTCTAGGAGGTTAACTTGCCAAAAAGTCTAACTTCATCAAACTACACACAAAATGGTTCAGACGACGTGAGAAACTAGGGCGCTTCAACCGATTAGCTCATATTGCATAACTCTAGCCTGGGGGTGGGGGAGAAGGAGGCCCATGCTGGTCAGAACCAGCCACGGGTAAGGGGAGGAAGGGGTGTTTCTCTCGTCGCGGTCGTCATCGTCTTTGTCATCGTTAGTTGTGTCATCGTCATCGTCGTCGGAGAGGTCGTCAAGGGAAAGGTGGGTGTCCAAGATGACGATTGTCAGAGCTCGCCTCTAGTTTCGGGGAGTAATATACTCCCCTTTTACTAGCTAGTGTTTGCGAGGAGGACTTTTTCTCTTGAATCGCCTTATACGATTAGCAGTTCCATGCTCTGGGCCAATTCTACCCCGGGCCCAGACGGGCCTGTGTGTACCAAAACCAGACCGTCTGTTGTTAATATTCCAGAGGAAATGAATAATGTCAGTTGTAAAGTGAGTAGATGATTTATTTTCCACATAAAACGAAAGGCACGCCACGCAGACGCCATGGACAGAAGTAACAATAAAAAATTTATGTTTAAAAGTCAAAAGACAGAAATCTCAACACTGCCTCCTAGTATGAACAAATGAAAATAAAAAGCAAACATTTTCGAAAATACGTGTAGGCCAAACACCATCAAAAGCTGGAACAAACGACGACGTGAGAAACTAGGGCGCTTCAACCGGTTAGTTTATATTGCGTCGCCTGTGATATTGTAAGTTAATGAATTGAGTTTTGGTGTGTTTGAAGATTATATAGTTTTCTAAGATTAAAAAATAAAATAAAAAAAATATTGAAAATAGTAATAGCCAAAGAAAAAAACTGCTACGGGTTTTTGGGTCAAGTAGGGAAAAGACGGGCGATGAATTATTTGTGAAGGATCTTACATTATGATTTGATCTCAATTCATTTCCTATTGTCAGTATTTTTATTGAATGACAGTTTGTGTTTATAAGTTAGTTATGTTCTTTAAATGTTCTGGACCGGCACCTTCACCATCGACAAAAAACACATATTTTGCAACCCTGAAATGTGTACCTATTTGGCCCTCAAATACCCGAAATTTTGGGATACTACACACCACTAGTTTTAAAAAGGCAAATAAAGTTGGCTCGAGCTCATCTCACAGACAAAATATTAATAAAAATAAAATACAAAACACATTGGTTTTCTACGGGCAGTTTGTCGGGGCGCGTCAACCGTTAGGTCATAATGCGGCACTCTAGCCTAGGGGGTGGGGAATCCCATGCTGGTCAGAACCAGACACGGGTGGCGGGTGTAAAGAAGGGCTTTTAACGTCGTGGTCGTCATCGGCCGTGTTGTCATGGTTGTCGTCAAGAGAAGGTCGTCAAGGGAAGGGGAAGATGTACCCGACGACGCATAACAGAGCTCGCCTCTAGTTTCAGGGAGTAATATACAACACTTTTTATTCTAGATGGTGTTTGCAAGAGTGTCTTTTTCTCTTGAATCGCCTTGCACGCCTAGCAACGACGACGACGTGAGAAACTAGGGCGCTTCAACCGGTTAGGTCATATTGCGCCGCCAGTGTTTATGACAAATGACTAGATGAGTTAATGGTGTGTTTGATTATTATTATTATTATAATTATAATTACTATATTATTATTATTATTATTATAATTATAAATATTATTATTATTATTATTATTATTATTTTTTTTATAATAATTATTATTATTATTATTATTATTATTATTTAATAGTTTTCTAAGTGTATAAGTAACAAAAGAAATAATGATGACGAAAGTAATAGCAAAACAAAAGTTATGTATGGGAATAAAATTAAAGTAATTAAAGAAATGTGTATGAAGTTAATTAAAGTTTGTTAAATAGGAGAACCATGCTCTGGGCCCATTTTACCCATGGGCCCACGGAGATCAGTAAATGAATGCATGTTGCATTATGTGGCAATTTCCTTGCTTGGCTGCGATTGTAATGAGTATTCTGGCTCTAAATTACACATCTTAAAACTTGCAAAAATGTTAGGTTGATTTATTCTCACATGGTTGACCTATTCAGGATACTGCATATATCAGGTATCATATTGTTACGCTCATATACTGGCTTTTACACACTAACAATACCATGACAGTTCAAGGAAATGCCTTAGTTATATACTAAGCTGCAACATTAAAATATATATTTAATAGCACACTTTTTACGATAATGTCAAATAGTAACTTTTCTTTATGACGTAACAGGTCAGCTGGGATTTCACTTTCCAATTAGTATATACACGAAACAGACGAGCACAAGTCAGACGACGTGAGAAACTAGGGCGTTTCAACCGGTTAGGTAGGCCTAATATTGCGCCGCCTGTGACATTGAAAGTTAATGAAATGAGTTTATGGTGTGTTTGATGGTTATATCTTAGTTTTTAAGTTTGGAATTAAAATAAAATGATAGAGATGAAAGATATAGCAAAAGAAAAATTAATTATTTTTTTAAATTTATTCGCTTACTATTATACAACTTTTTTGTTTATTGTTTTATTTAGAGTAAGGGCACGTCAACCGTAAGGTCATAATACGCCACTCTATCCTAGGGGATAAGGGAGGAGTACCAATGCTGGTCAGATCCAGCCACGGGTAGGGCAAGAAAGGGGGATTCTCACGTCGTGGTCGTCAACGTTTTTTCATAGTTCGCTGTATCATTGCCATCGTTGTCGGGGAGGTTGTCAAGGGAAGGGGAGTTGTTCCCGACGGCGACGATTGCCATTTTTTTTGTTTTTTGATTAAGGACGCGTCAAACCGTTAGGTCATATTGCACCACTCTTACCTAGGGGGGGGGGGGGGGGGTTCATGCTGGTCAGAACCAGCCACGGGTAAGGGGAGGAAGGCGGGTTCTCACGTCGCGGTCGTCATTGTCTTCGTCATCGTTCGTGGTGTCATTGTCGTCATCGTCGTCGAGGAGGGGTCGTCAAGGGAAGGGGGCAGGGACCTTAATGACGATTGCCAGAGCTCGCCTCTATTTTCAGGGAGTAAAATACTGCCCTTTATACTTGCTGATGTTTGCAAGGTGGACTTTTTCTCTTGAATTGTCTTGTACGATCAGCAGTGCCATGCGTGCTCTGGGTCAATTCTACCCCGGGCCCAGACGCGGGTAATACTCTCATTTTGCTGTTGTATCAATCGATGTGCGAAATTGTTTGACAAAATTTGTCCCTGTTGTGTTGTTTTTGTGCAGTACACTATTGTTTAATACTGTTAGGTAAGCTAGGACAAAACCGGGTTGTAATGTAGATTGCAGGGTTTATTCTGAAAGGCTTTGAAGCTCTATCGATTGTCCTATGGTGTTGTGGTTAGCACTGCACTAACGTGTCAAGTTAGAATGTGCGCGTCTCTTTCAGAGCACATTAGCTAAATATTGTTTAGTTTATCAGCAGACACTACATTTTACGGAAAATATTGTTTTTACTTTTATTTCAAAGCTTGTGGAGCCGACAATTGATTTGGAACGTTGAAATCTTCTCCGCTCGCGACATTCGCACGCCCATCGTGAACAACCTATTTGGGTTTATTTGGATTAAGGACGCGTCAACCGTTAGGTCATAATGCACCACTCTAGCCTAAGGGGGGGGGGGGAGGAGTGGCCCATGCTGGTCAGAACCAGCCACGGGAAAGGGGAGGAAGGGGGGTTTCCCACGTCGCGGTCGTCATCGTCTTTGTCATCGTTCGTTGTGTCATTGTCATCGTCGCCGGGGGGTCGTCAAGGGAAGGGGGCAAGGTCCCCGACGACGATTGCCAGAGCTCGCCTCTAGTTTCATTCAGAATTCAGGAAGTACAACGTGAGAAACTAGGGCGCTTCAACCGGTTAGGTCATACTGCGCCGCCTGTGGTATTGCAAGTAATTTTAAAGGTGTGTTTGATGATTATATTATTGTTTTCTAAGTATATAAAAGAAAAGAAAATGATGGTGATGTAGCTAGGGAAAAAAAAGGTATGTGTTTATAAGTTAGGTATTACTTTTCAATGTTCTGGACCGGCACCTCCACCATACAGCCAAAAACATATATTTTGCAACCGCAAAATCGGTTACCTTTTTGTGAACATCAAATTGGCCCCCAAAAACCCGAAATTTCTGGAACCCTCACACAACTTATTTTAACACGGCAAATAATGTTGGCTCTAGCTCATCCAACAGACAAAATATTAATTATGAATGAAAAACAACACGCATTGGTTTCCACGGGAAGTTTGTAGTGATTCAATTAATGAATCATTAATTTCGAATAAGGGCGCGTTAACCGAAAGGTCACAATGCGCCACTCTATCCTAGGGAATGAGGAATCACATGCCGGTCAAAACCAGACACGGGTAGGGGGAAGGAAAGGGGAACTTCATACGTCGTGGTCGTCGTCAAGGGAAGGGCAAGTGTCCCCGAGGACGATTGCCAGAGCTCGCCTCTAGTTCGGGGAGTAATATACTCACCTCTTTCTAGCTGATGTTTGCGAGGTGGACTTTTTCTCTTGAATCGCTTTGTACGATAAGCAAAGCCATGCTCTGGGCCAATTCTACCCCGGGCCCAGACGGGGGTCGGTTAATGAATGCACGTTGCAATATTTGGCAATTTCCTTGTTTGGCTGCGATTGAAATGAGTATTTCTTGGCTCGATATAAAACATCTAGAAACTTGACAAAATGTAACATTGATTTATTCTTACATGGTTGGCCTATACAGTATACTTAGCATATCTGGTGTCATATTGTTACGCTCATACACTGGCTTTAACTAGAATATTATCACACACTAACATGACCATTACAGTTCACGGAAATGCCCTAGTTATATTCTAAGCTGCCACATTAAAATCAATATTTAATTGCACACTTTTATGATAATCTCAAGTGATAACTTTTTTTTATGGAGTATCAGCTCGGTTGGGTGTTAATTTGCCAATTAGACCATCAACATAAATAGACAACTATACGACGTGGGAAACTTATGCGCTTCAACCTGTTAGGTCATATTGCGCCATCTGTTATTGAAAGTTATTCAAATAAGTTTATGGTGTATGATGATTATTGTTTTCTTGGTTTAAAAAAAGTTATGGTGAAAATAGCAAAAGTAAAAAAAAATGTATTTAAAACAAAAAGAAATGAGTGTGACTTGAATTAAATATTGTAAAATATATTGCCACAAAGTGAACCATAATTTAAAGATAAACATAATAAGCCAAAACAAAAATCAGAAAAAGCTTTTTAAAGTTTTTCAAGTTGAAATGAAAGAAGGGCGCGTCAACCGTTAGGTCTTAATGAGCCTTTTCGCGTAGGGGATATAGAGAGGAAAATCGAATGCGGATCATAAAAAGCTACGGGTAGGTGCAGGAAAGGGTGGTTTCTCAGGTTACGGTCGTCGGTCGTCATCATCGGGGAGGTAATGCAGGGGATGGGGTGGGATCTCCGACAACGACCGCCAGAGCTCGCCTCTAGTTTCTAGGAGTTCTCCCCTAATTGTTAGCTGATGTTTGCAATATGGTTTTTGGTTTATTTGGATTAAGGACGCGTCAACCGTTAGGTTATAATGCACCACTCTAACCTAGGCGGGGGGGGGGGGGGGGGCTAATGCTGGTCAGAACCAGCCACGGGTAAGGGGAGGAAAGGGGGGTTTCTCACGTCGCGGTATTCATAGACTTTGTCATTGTTCGTGGTGTTTTAGTCGTCATCGTCGTCGAGGGGTCGTCAAAGGGATGGTGGCAAGGTCCTCGACGATGATTGCCAGAGCTCGCCTCTATTATCGGGCAGTAAAATCCTACCCTTCATACCAGCTGATGTTTGCGAGGTGGACTTTTTCTCTTGAATCGCCTCTTACGATAAGCAGAGCCATGCTCTGGTCCATATATTCTACCCCGGGCTCAGACGGGGTGAAGGCGAGAGGTGGTGGCCCCGAGACAAACCCTCACAATATCCGACAACATAATTCACCTCCAAGAGGGACTGAACATATTTAAAGGACCATACAACATTTAGAGTGACCATCCTCGGCTCATTTCTTGATTGCATTCCCATGGATTTAAGAGCATTTTATGTCATACTATAGCAATTTTAATGGGCACTAACTAATAACTCTACTTATGAGCGCAAGAAAACAAAACAAAACTAACTTTAGCTATATAGATTAAATTGTAAAACAATACAGCAAATAATGCCCACTTCTCCCATATTTTACCCCTTGTACTAACATTTTCATCCTGAAATCTAACCACACATTTCTCGACTCGTATGGGAAATAAGATGCATACTTTACCCGCAGCAGAGAATATTTTAGTCTCTCACACTTCAAACTTTGAAAACTCGCTTTCGGAAGTAGGCCTATATTCCATAACAAAAGCAAAACGACGCCGTGAGGAACTAGGGCGCCTCAACCGGTTAGGTCATATTGCGCCGCCTGTGATATTGAAAGTTGATAAAATTAGTTAATGGTGTGTTTAATGAATATATTGTATTCTAATTTTACAAAAGAAAATAAAATGATGGTAATGATTGTTGTATAAAAGAAAAATTATTTATTTATTTATTTGAAAATAAATAATAAAAAGAAATGTGTTTGACGCGAAATTTCTTCGAATGAAAAAATAGAAAGTTTGTCATAGTGTTCATATGAGAAGTTGTTTATATGATTAGGAGAGATCAAATTTCGTGCGCAAAGCATCATATTTGGTACATTCTGGTAGCATATGGTGTACAGTTAAAGATACATCACATGTGTCATATATGGGAATAACCTTTTCTATGGTTAAGAGATATCCGTGAGTTAGACGTGTGTGGCCTATTCGACTTCAGGACAATACCACCTCTTCTCTACGTGAGAGTCGAGTTTGGATTATTTGGATTAAGGGCACGTCAATCGTAAGGTTATAAAAAGTCGGAGGACTAATTTTATTAGTCAATGTGGGCATCACACTACGCAATTTGTTATTTTGCAACACATCCCAAGATGGCTGCGCAAATCCAACAATCGCTGCTTGTATCCAGTGATATAATGCACCATCTAGGATATTGAAAGTTAATGAAATGAGTTTATAATACGTAATTAATATAAATAAATAATAATGTGTTTGTTATAAATTAAATTTTATTAAATACATTACTCTAAAAGAGAAACCAAGAAGGTTTGTCGCCGCTATCATATGAAAAAAGGAACGGGAACTAGATTGAAATCAACGTCGTGGCGCTGGGAATCTTCCTGTTTTCTGCCCTTTTCTTCGTTCACTTTAAAGTGAACATTGCTAAAATCTCTTTGTTTGTTTTTGCAGAATGTTACTCCTATTTTTTTTTGTTTCATTTTGTTACACAAATATATATATATATTTTTTTTAAGACTCCCCATTCCACCATCTTAATACTCGTTCCCCCACAAGAACCCCCCCCCCCCCCCCCTCCATCCAAAACAAACAAACCAAACATTTGCCCGGCTTGCAACATAAATAAAGCTGAAAATGGGAAATACACCGCAGGCCTTCTATAACTTGGTAAGAATTTCTAATGGTGTAACGAATTTAATTTCATATCTTCCAGACAGATGAAAATCAACATGGTGAAATTAATTTTCAATTCGCAGCGAAATGTTTGGTGGTGAAGTTTTGTTAATTAATTTAATGGAGTTATTATATTTGCTTGTGAGGAGAAATAATTTCAAATTTCCTGTCAATTTACGCGCCCTTAAATTTAATGAAACGAAAAAATAACACAATAAAACACGTAATTTATTATACTTCAACTGACAGCCCGTCGTGGTTGACGGGGCTTGGTGTTTTTGGCTTGGTGTTTTTGGGGGCGCCAATCTAACCTAGGGGTTGAGGGGGGGGGCAGCCCATGCTGGTCATATCCAGCCACAGGCATGGGGGGTTCTCATGCCCTAATCGTCCGTGTCGTCCTTGCCGTCATAGTAGAACCAGTGTGAAGCTGTGAACACCTAAGTTATACCTCGCCCGACGACGACGTGAGAAACTAGGGCGCTTCAACCGGTTAGGTCATTTTGCGCGGCCTGTGATATTATTGTAAGTTCATAAAATGAGTTTATACTGTGTTGGAGTATAAGTTTTGAGTTTATTTGTATTAAGAACGCGTAAACCGTTAGGTCTTAATGCGCCACTCTAGCTTGGGGAATATGTGCATGAAAGTCTCCATGTGGTCCCGAACCATCCCTTTCATCTGGGAGGAAACAAGGGGGATGGGGAGGGGTCCACACGACGACTTCCGTGTTCGCCTCAATTTCAGGGAAAAAATACTCCCTATATAATATACTGATGTTTCGAGATGAAATTCGTTCTTTTCTGGGTTTTTTAAATATAAGCAAGTCTGCTAATGTTCTAATTCTACCCCGGGCCCGACGGGGAGGTTATGAAACCCAACGAATAGAACTTTGTAACAGCAATGATACAGTTGTGGTGTCTTTTTTTTAGGCCTGGAATTTTTGGGACCCTTAAACGAAATTGGAGAACATCAACTATACGTAAAAAACTAGGGCCTTCAAGGGGTTAGGTCATATTGCGCTGCTTAAATAAAAGTTGATAATGATTAAGGGGTTTTGATGATTAGATTGTTACAAAAGTGTACATATAACAAAATAAAATGATGATGATTTTGTAATAGCATAACAAGAGTTATTTATGTCTGAAAAAAATAAATAAAAAAAATGGTAGGCCCCGATTAAATTTTTTTAAAATAGATAACTTTGGATGAGAAATTTTGAAGTTTGTTGCCGTTTAAACATAGAATTCTTTATATGATTGGGGAATCCAAAAATTTGGGGGGCAAAGGGATCATATTTGGGTTTTTTCTGTAGGATAGCTGGGGCACGCGGTTAAAGGTACTCACATGGTCCATCTTGGGGCAACCCCTTTTTCTTTGGGAGGGGGTTCCGAAGGGAAATTTATAATAAAAAAAGAATAACTCTGCATAAAACATATTAAAAGTACTTTCAAAATTTTTTCCCGGGCTTATTTAAAAACATTTTAAAATTGACGTCATTTTGGCAGAAAAAAACAATTTTTTTATCATAAAAAGACATCAAAAACAATTTCATTGGGAAAGAAAAAACCAATGAAAGATTTTTCCCAAAAAAATGTATGGGTTTAGTAATATAATAATTATTATTATTAATTATTTTTATTTTTATGTCACAATCTAACCCCTTTTTTAAAAATTTCATTGGGCCAACGCAACGCCCAAACTCGACCAGAAAATTTAATAAAAAAAATTCTTTCCCTTTTTGTCAAGCAAAGTTTCTGGGAAACTCTGAAACAACTCTTTTGAAATCCAAGGGGCTTTTATTGATTTATCAGATTTCCAATAAAGGGCTTTTAGAGCTGCCTTTGGTTTTGGGGAGGCCCGAAAGACTTCTGCTCCCTTTAAGTTGTGTTTCCGTAATGACCATTTGGGGCGATGTTCTTTTTTATGTTTGAATATTGGTTTTTTGAAAACTTTTCTTTTTCGCCTTTTTTCCAGCTGTTTTTTTTAATAAAAACAAAAGTTCTGTAAGACTTAGGAGGCTTTAACCCATAGATGCACACACATTGTTGGTTTTCTAAACAAAAAAATGCAAAATCGCATGGCCAAAAGTTTACTCATTCTGTAACTTTCTACAAAGAAATTTTGTTTTTTAAAGAAAAATGTGTGTTTAAAGCTTTTTGATTTTTACTTGGATTAAGGACGCGTAAACCGTTAGTCTAACTAGGGGGGGGGGGTTGGGGGGGGGGAAGAAGGCCCATGCTGGTCAGAACCAGCATGGGTTAGGGAGGAAAGGGGATTCTCACGTCGCGGTCATCATTGCTTCGTCATCGTACGTGGTGTCATTGTCGTCATCGTCGCCGGGGGGTCTTTCCGGGGAAGGGGCAAGGCCCCCGACGACGATTGGGCAAGAGCTCGTTCTATTTTCGGGGAGTAAAATATTACCCTTCAGAACCTCATCAGAAAGACGTGTGAAACTCGGGCGCTTCAACCGGTTAGGTAATATTGCGCCGCCTGTAAATTGAAAGTTTTTAAACGAGTTTGTGAAGTAAAAGAAAATGATGGAGATGATAACAATAGCAAAATTTAAATTATTTACTTAAATAAAAATTAAATATGTGAGGTGTGAGATGTGTTTGAGAAAGAATTTATAACGTATGTCGCCGTTATCATATGATACAAGTCCTTAATATGTTAGGGAGAGATCAAATTGCGTGTGTAAGGCATTATATTTTCTTTTTTGAGATTATTTGTGTTAAGGGCGCGTTAACCGTTAGGTCATAAGGGATATGAGGAGGAAAGTTCCATGCTGGTCAGAACCGGTTAGTGGGAGGAAGGGTGCTCTCAAGTAGTCATCATCGCAATTAATTTTGACATCGTTGTGTTGTCATGATAAACGTCGTTGTCGGGGAGTTCGTCACAGCCAGTGTTCGCCCATAGTTTCAGTTTTTTTGGTATATTTGGATTAAGGACGCGTCAACCGTAAGGTCATAATGCACCACTCTAGCCCAAGGGGGGGGGGAGGAGGGGCCCATGCTGGTCAGAACCAGCCACGGGTAAGGGGAGGAAGGGGAGTTTCTCACGTCGCGGTCGTCATCGTCTTTGTCATCGTTCGTTGTGTCATTGTCATCGTCGCCGGGGGGTCGTCAATGGAAGGGAGCAAGTTCCCCGACGACGATTGCCAGAGCTCGCCTCTAGGTTCGGGGAGTAATATACTCCCCGCTTACTAGCTGATGTTTTCGAGATTGACATTTTCTCAATCCATTTTTTTCGATTATCAGAGCCAGACAGGGGGAGCCAATCTTGAAATCCATGGGATTTTCTTCAGATATGAACAAAAATACTCAAACAAGATCATATTTCTATTAAAAATGTGAATCACTGCCTCCTACCTGTTGTCAAGATGGCGGCAGTTTTCCACCGGAAGTGCTTGATGACGTGTACGAGCGCTTCCGCCGCTGCCGTGAGTCTCGGGCCCAGCCTCACGAAGACGTTGTCGTGGCTCGGAGTCTGCGGGCAGCTCCAGGTGTAGAGCTGCTTGTGTCTCAAGGTCGCGACCTTGACGGCCACGTCGCAGAGGTCAGAGTCGAACGAGCCGATCAGAGCCGAGGTCGCTGGGTCCGAGAGCGCGTCCAGCAGGGGTACCAACCCGTGGGACGCGTCGCAGGACACTACAACAACAAGAAACCACAGATCAGGCGAGTTTACTTGGATTATGGGCACCCCACACTATAGCCTGGGATATATGTCTCCTTCCTAGTTATTACACAAAAACACATTACAATCCTACATTCAGTTTAACTTTATAAGAATGCAGGACACTCATAAAAATGGATGGAACGTGGGTTTCGTTTCCTGCATCTTTTCCTCATCAGGTATAAAAATTACGTGCACACTATAACTTGTAACATGTATGACAACGAAACATGTCTGACGTCGATTAATAAATAATAATAATAAATAATGAGGAGGTAAAATACCATGCTGGTCAGAACGGAACCAGCCACAGTGCGGTGTAGTCGCCGTGGTTGCCGTCGAGGGGGAGGGAGAGTTCCCGACGAAGAACGCGAGAGCTCACGTCTATTTAAGGGAGTATTCCCCTTTCTAGCCAAAGTTTGGGAGATGTATTTTATCTCTTACACATCGCCTTATAGATTAGTAGAGCCATGCTCTGGGCCAGATTCTACGACGGGACCAGTGTCAATATAGGAGTAGAATCTGGGCGACTGAAGGCAGCTTTGCTGGCAAGACCCAGCCACAGGCGGCTTAAAACAGCCGAGTTTCCTTCAGGAGAAACTGGTTCAATTTTATAAATAAAAGCGATGTGTGGCTACCTCCAGGTTGGCATCTTTATTGTATGAACATTTTACTTCTTGAAATACACAAATAGTTGCAAAACATGTTGTTATGAATGTCACACCAATACGACTGGTTTAAAATCTTCACCCACTGAGCAGACACACAATGCGTTGTAGGCCTACATGATCTACTATGCACTAGAACGAAAATATGCAACATTAACAATAGAGAGGGAAATTAAATCCAAAAGCCTTCTAGAAGTCAATCGTACAACATTTTTGGGGTAGAAGCTGCCAACATGGTTTTTTATCTTCAGGCAATACTTCTTCACCTACCTAA
The DNA here is from genome assembly GCA_024449915.1 of Sweltsa coloradensis. Lineage (NCBI taxonomy): Eukaryota > Metazoa > Arthropoda > Insecta > Plecoptera > Chloroperlidae > Sweltsa > Sweltsa coloradensis. The sequence continues at coordinate 28,620 of JAMZAV010004425.1, forward strand.
CAATGTTGGCAAAGTCTACTTTGAGTAGAAGTACCAAAAGGGTACCAAAAACCCAAATCTGGTACCACTTATTAAAATATTCAATTGCTCGTAAAATAAACATGCGAAAAATTTGAAAAAAACTCACAAATCGTAATAGATATCCAGGTTTAATAAGTGTAACCTACTTTTGGCCTACGTGTAGTTTCTAGGGCTTTAGTGCCACTTTTATGTCAATTTTTGTTGCGTAATTTTTGTACCCAAATTTGTACATCAATATATCTCCTATTTGGAAAAATTTGGGATAGCAATATTTTACCAAAATCTGTCTATGTCTATGTAGAACACGCTTGCCAAATCTGGCCCAGTTTCAACATACCAATCGCCGGTTTTTAATTGTTTACTGAGACAATGCGCAACTAGATTTCTGTCGCGCTAATCCCCTGCGGGTGCCGCCGGCATCAACCCGCGGCGCTGATTGGCTCTCGGCCTTGCTATGGGCCTTGCTGACCTAGCCTCCCTCCGCGGCCCACTCCACTCAGTCGTAAATAATCGTTGCGATTAGCATTTTTTTTATGGAAGTGTGCGTTGCTGACAATGGATCTCGTTATAAAAACTAGCTAGGTATGTGATATACCTGCACTACGTCTACGTGATTTGAAGGTATGTAATCACTTACATATTAGGCTTATAATACTGTTAGCCCTACGCTAATGTGCTATGTTAAAAACATGGAACAAACTCTAATTGTTTCAAAGTAAGACCTAATATAAGCAGTGCGCGGAGTAGTGTGTGTTGTGTTGGTGCCAGGAAATGCTCAGCCACGCCGCTAGTAGACAGAGTGGTAGGCTATATTACGCTTCTAGGTTATTTGGAGACTGTAATTTGACCGCATTGTAAGTTGTAACATAATTAAATAATTTTTGTGGGAAGCCTGTCAGGGTGCAATTCATGCCCCTCTTCAGGTGTCAAACTAGGTTTGTTGCGGATAGGACAATTGTGAAGGGATGTCCGAGGGCTGTTTAAGAGGACTCAATCCCTTGCATTCGCATTAACGACTGAGGAAAACCTCGGGAAAAAACCTTCAGTCAGGATTGCCGGACTCGACGGGATTTGAACCCGGGACCTCCCGAATCAGAGTTGCGCGCTTAACGCTCGAGCCAACACTGTCGGTGCATTGTAACAATCAACATCGAAAAGAAACATTGGTATTATTTACTACAATTCAGAAATTAAAAAAGTCCGCCCCAACCGGGATTCGAACCACGGGTCTCCCGCATTCCAGGCGAGCGTCTTAACCACTAGACCATCAGGACGGGTTAATTTTTGTAATTTCTGAATTGTAGTAAATAATAACAATTACACCTACGGGAGTGTTTCCCGATTAACCAAATCGAGAAAGAAACATTGATGTTTTTTGGCTCATCCAGGCCACCAGAGTTTCTTACACGTAACGTCGTATCGATAACACTGAACCAAGTCCATAAAGTCAGCCTCTTTCATCATTTTCCAGGGCGTGTTCATGATAGTTTATTATGCATGTGATTTCAGATTGATGAGTAGTCTTTACATTTAGGCCTAATCATAGATGTTCAATTTAAAACAAATAATTTGTTAATTACTTTACAGCATTATAATTAGTCATTTTTTCTTTTAGGCTGGTTTGAGCTTTAGTTATGACTGCACAGTTGTTTTCTGACAATCTTTGATAACGATTTGAGCCTTGGTCTAATCTGTCAGTCGTCGAAAAATGGCGATTTACAGACACCCTCAGACAAAGGAAAAGGGATATTTGTAATGCTTTTAAAGACAGAAAAAAGTCAACGATGTGAAATACGAAGTCTCGTTTGCTCGCATAAATAATGCAATATCTAAAGGTTTTCATAATATACATTGTCATAGATCGTGTTACTCTAACAAGTAATGCACTCCATATTAAGAAATGCCACTACCAAACTATGATATGGAAAACTATCAAGAAACCCGAGGTTCTTTTACTGCTTAGTGTTATTTTGTTATTACATTATAAGTTATTTTTAACACCAAGTATGTGCTATAATATTCTCATTTTCCCCCAATAGGAACACCAAAAATATAACCCGCGCAAATTTGTGTGGAACATTACTGGGTGCGATATCACCCCTGTTCTAATGACTACAGATACTATTCCAGTTGGATGTGCCGAAGTTATTTCTTGTAGCTGCAAATTTGGTTGCTCAAATAATAGGTGTGGGTGTAAAAAAAAAAAAAAAAAACAGGGATGCCATGCACTGATGCATGCAAGCATTTTGAACTAGAACGAGGATGTTCGAATATCAATGCAGACGTGATAAGAATTTAGATCATTTACATTACATTTACATGCATTACATGCAACCGACACTGATCGGAATAGAATAACAAAAAGTAAATTCTACAATAAATGTCATATAAAATATTTAAACATAATTCAATACTACCCACTAACTATATAAAGGGTTCGTGAAAATTAACAGATTTGCAGCGAGAGTTTTTAATGATTTTTTGAATATATTACACTATAATATACAATAGTATACTTCAATATAATTTAAAATGCAGTCACATAACTAAATAAATGTAATTCTTATACTGTGGTGAACCTAATTGATGCAACTCTTTTTCCAGAAATGGACGATTTAGATTGATCGGCGCACGTACTGTGTTGGGTTTAAAACGGTTTGTTAGTCTAACTCACTTCTTGGTATCTCACATAAATTAGTTTTTAACGCAATCAACTAATAAAACAGAATGACACAGACTTCATGCAGGTATAATGCACAAAAATGCGAATAATTCTATATTTCAAACAAAGTTAAAATTCGAACCAACACTTATAAAACAAGGTATTCGTAAGACTGTGAGGGTACGTCAGGTGGCTGGTTTAGATCTTTTGTTTGTTTATTTGGATTAAGGACGCGTCAAACCGTTAGGTCATAATGCACCACTCTAGCCTAAGGGGGGAGGGGGAGGAGGGTCCTATGCTGGTCAGAACCAGCCACGGGTAATGGGAAGAAAGGGGGGTTTCTCACGTCGCGGTCGTCATCGTCTTTGTCATCGTTCGTTGTGTCATTGTAATCGTCGCCGGGGGTCGTCAAGGAAGGGGGCCGGTCCCCGACGACGATTGCCAGAGCTCGCCTCTAGTTTTGGGGAGTGAGATACTCGCTCTTCCTAGCTGATGTTTGCGAGGTGGACTTTTCTCTTTGAATCGCCTTTTACGATTAGCAGAGCCATGCTCTGGGCCAAATTCTACCCCGGGCCCAGACGGGGAGTTTAGATCTTAATTCTAGATCAGAGATATCATTAATATTTACTTCATTATATATATACTTTTTTAATAATTGTAGATAGTAAAAAAAAAAAAAGGATTCTCGATTTCCAAAAGTTTGATTTTTGAAGGTGAAGAGCCATTATTGGTTTTCTCAATATTGTTTTTGAATTCAGCATGGTCGAATTAGTTAAAAAGCATGTTAATTGCTTTTACGATAGTAAAACAAAATTAAAAAATGATTTCTCGATTTCCAAAATTTTGTGTTTGAAGGTGAAAGAGTCATTTCTGGTTTGTCAACATGTTTTTTGAATTCAGCATGGGCGAATTAGTCAAAAAACGGCATATTTTATTGCTTCTACGATAGTAAAACAAAATTTAAAAAAAAGATTTCTTGATATCCAAAATTTTGAGTTTTGAAGGTGAAGGAGCGATTTTTGGTTTTGCCAACATGGTTTTTTGAATTCAGCATGGTCGAATTAGTTTAAAAAGCATTTTTAATTGCTTCTACCCATTAACAGCATAGACTTCGAATTTTGCAGACTGAATTGCCTATCTACAACTGTTGTTGACTCGTCCATAGATACAATCACAATTTTGAGCTAAATCAATTCATACAATTAAGATATTGTAACTCAAATATGCTGATCATACTGATGACCATATTCCAACAAATTATGAACAGAAATTTTAAAAAAAAAATGGGACGGTTCTGCATTATTTTCATTATTCATTAGCATTTTAAGGGTCTATACAGTGACAGTGATAGCCTACTTTGGTCGATCAATAATTTAATTTCAAAAGGTTATTTGGATTAAGGGTGCGTCAATCGTTAGGTCATATTTTGGTACTCAAGTCTAGGGGATATGAGAGGAGGAACCTATGCTAGTCAGAACAGTTTATGTCCACCGGGAAGCGAGAATACGTGAGAAACTAGGGTGCTTTAACCGGTTATTGGTCATATTGCGCCACCTGTGTCATTCTTAATTATTAAATGAGTTTATGGTATGTTTGATGATGAAATAATGATAGGGACAGAAAAATAAAAAGCCATTTTTTAATTTAAAAAATATATAATTGGATTAACATAAATTTCTGTGAATGAGATATTTGCTATTTTTTTTTTCGTATTTTGTAATTACGTAAATTTATTTTCTCGTGTAATTCATCGAAGACCACAACAAAATATTATAATTTTTGTATCGACCTTGATACTATTATTTTTGTGATCAAACATGACCAAGATTCTGAATTATGTAGGAAATTAATTAAATGCTTCATATAAAGAGTACAAAACATTTACTTTTATCGGAAGTTCAAGTACAAACGCACATTTCCACTCGATCGTTAAAGTTTTTTAACTAATTTTATTGTGACTTTTATGATATTCAGTCGCACTTAACTCTAGTAATAATGAACATTGAGTTGTATATTAAACCCAAATTGTCTCTGGAATCGATCGAAGCCTCATTATAACAGCCCCCCCCCCCCCCCCCCCCCCGGCTCACGCCAACTATATGAGCACTGTTCACACTCACGTGCTGTTAGCAGCCCTTGGCACCACCCCCTCGTCATGCATTGGACGTATTCATCCTTGATTCATTAATTAAAACGCGAAACTCAATATAAATCAATATGACATTTTTGTTTGTTTTAAACATGGCTGCCACAAGACAAAACATTTGAAAATTACTGGTTTAGTAGTTCATTCCTATAATGCCTCTCTTTTAAATTTATTTGCATAAAGGGCGCGTCAAACATTAGGTCATATTAATTCGCCACTCAAGCCTAGGGATATGGGGAAGAAGGGTCCATGCTGGGAAGAACAGGTTATGCCATTCAATGCGACGACGAAAAATTGCACCGTCTGTGATACTGTAAGTTAATCAAATGAGCATTATGAGTATATGGTGTGTTTGATGATTATTTTACTGCGTTTACCACAATCATTTAGATATAACTAAGCTAATACGGTTTTATTAGTCCAATGCGTTTATCAACTAAATTTAATTCGAACTAAATATGGCGGACGTAAAAAGTATTCAGATGTTCATTCTTCTACTATCAGCTGGCGTTGAGTTTAATTCCCCCGCCTGACGTAAACACAACCAGATTATCAACTTCTCAAACTAATAGCAATATAATGCGCAAAGAAAACCTACTAATTCGCGATCGCAAAACTTCGATACGCAGTCTGGCGGGAGAAATGTTCCCCATAGCCAAAGGGTGCAGGCTAGCTGTGTCCAGGCTGGGCGCTTACGGGGCTGGCGTGCAGTGAAATAAGTTAAATGGAATTTCCCCCTATATAAAGCGAGAAAAGTCTCGATTAATGTTATGTTCCGTCTGCAGCACATTGACAAACAAAAATATTAACGTATCCTTCCGTCACGGCTTTGCCAACTCTGTGGTTATACTTATACCAACAGACGAAAGAAATGGGGACGACTATTAGATTTATTTAGTTGTCCTCCCTTGTAAATCAGTTTCTTAACTGAATAAAATAAACGTGAAATAATTTAATTAATCAATAAATACAAATAAAATATCAGAGTGTACATAATCGTACGGTCATAGGCGATACCACCTAACATAAGCTAATAGCTTCCGACCCCCACAGTACAATGTGGTAGAGTGGTAGCAAGAGTGAGTTCTATGCGAAAGGTCGGCTGTTCAAATCTTCGTTAGGTCGTTATTTTTTAAATATCCTATTTAGGACCAAGTTTTTCTGCAAATGATTTCATCACATTCGGCCTCGTCGCGGACGCAATTCTACGTCGGAGATAATATATGTGTGGCAAGTACTATGAAGAGAATCACGAGGTTCACACTGTGCCTCCAACGACTGCGACTAGTGCTGAGTGCATTTATTGTAATTAAGTATTAATATTGAACGTGTACCATAGAATGAGAGTAACAAACAAAACGGAAAGATGGTCCATGTGTAATGTTGGCCTAGCCGTAGGCCTATGTTCAGCTATTCAGCACTGCCAGCCTTGAACATAGAACAGAAATGGGGTCCTATTATTATTACGATGTGAAATATTTTTACAATGCATTTTTCAAGAGTCTACTAGAAGCAACTAACCGTATACGCATTCATACAGACAGCTGACCAACAAACTCTCACATCACTGTAGGCCTACCACTTTCATCAGTAAGCGTACGTCACTATTATTACGGCACGCCTAGAGCCAATCAAATCTTTGACGGAACGAATGATTTTGCGCTATAATAACCTTTAGCCCACTATACATCCAAAGTTATTACGGCTGGCCATAGGAATAAACACTGCCTTGATTATCACCTTGCTTTAAAAATCCGGTAAAGGTGTGTAAATTGGAAGCTAACGCACTTGAATGTAGACATAGCCCCAGCATTTTTAACAATTATCTTGGACACGTTCCACAATCCCGCACGTTACTAAACTACACTATTTATTATGGCCTCGCCTTCTTTTATATTTCTAGTCGATTCACATCCATCTACGTATTTGAAAATATCTACAAAACTCAATCTTAAGTTTGACGTTTCTCCATCTACTACGCTTGTATTTACTTCCCTTGCACCCGTTGCTGTGGCCATGTTGGAAAATGACGTCACCGGCATTTAACCTTGAGACCGCGAATAGTAAGATCCTACCCCTAAGAGTCCAGTGTGTTGAATTTTATATTAAACATTACTCCACGGTTTAAAATAACACTTAATTATTAAATTGTCATTTTGACAGATAAGACAATGACTACGATTCAGCATGCCGATGGTAAAAAAGTCCCGACTCAAAGCCTGTGCACAGGTGGTGGATTCAGAGGGCGGTGGTTGAGTTCGAGCTAGTGTTTTCCATGCACAGAAGGTTTATTCGTATTAGCATTGAGTATCGAACCTATGTATTTCAGTCCTGGTTCACTTTCATCGGACTTAAGTTAAACCGGTTTAACTCGTGTGATCAGCGCAGTAATTGTAATCAATTAAAAGTTTATGAAAGAAGACGACGTGAGAAACTAGGGCGCTTCAACCGGTTAGGTCATATTGCGCCGCCTGTGATATTGAAAGTTGACGAGATGAGTTAATGGTGTGTTTGATGATAAGATTGTTTTCTAAGTGAAAATATAACAAAATAAAATGATGATGATGATAGTAAGAGCAAAACAAAAGATATATATTTGAATGAAAAATAAATAAACTAAAGAAATGTGTATGATGTGAATTGGTTTATTGGGATTAAGGACGCGTCGACCGTTAGGTCATTATGCAACACTCTCACCTAGGGGAGGGGAGAGGGCCCATGCTGGTTCGTTGGTCTTGTTGTTAGCGTACCTGCTTCCATTGCAGAAGGTCCAGGGTTCGATTCCCGCCAAAGTCAGAAGTTTTTTAACTTCTGATTTGGACTTAAGTCCATCAGTTCGTGTCCTAGGAGTTTGTAAACGGTGACTTTGGAGCCGTCCTAGCAATGAAGCACATAATAAATTCAGAGTTGTTCTGAATCGGCCCTGTTGATTCTGGCGTTGATCCGCGGGTGTTCGCACTGTCCATACCACTGATTGCTATATTTACTATTAAGAATATCGATCTTTGGTTGGTTATCGCTCACTCGTCGATTGCGTCGGGGCCTACAGGGTTGGCTTGGTCGCTTTGATTTACTGTCCCCCACTGAAAATCAGTTATATAACTGAGTGGGTAGACTCTTAATACAATTTATTTTTTTATTTTATTTTAAGCCACTTATAAGGGGAGGAAAGGGGGTTCTCACGTCGCGGTCGTCATCGTCGTCGAGGGGTCGTCAAGGGAAGGGGGAAAGGTCCCCAATGACGATTGCCAGAGCTCGCCTCTATTTTCGGGGGGATAAAATACTACCCTTCATACTAGCTGATGTTTGCGAGGTGGACTTTTTCTCTTGAATCGCCTTGTACGATTAGCAGAGCCATGCTCTGGGCCAATTCTACCCCGGGCCCATACGGGAAATGATGTGAACTAAAATTACATTTTGTTAAATAGATTACTTTGGATGAGAAATTTTGAAAGTTAGTCGATGTTATCACAATGATAGTAAACTTAAACGAAAAAATTAAGCACTTGAATAAAATAAAATAAAATAAAATAAAATAAAATAAGTAAATAAAATTCTTAGACTTTGAAATTTTAAAATTTAACCGTCGTTACCATTTAATATTAATATGGATTTTTTTTTAAACAACGCTTATTAGGGTTTAAATGTACTAAAAAGTAAAAAAATAAATTGACATAGATTACAGAATTTTGTTGTTCATGGAAGGAAAGCGCCCAACGCTTTTAATTTCCGAGTAAGGCAAAAAATTTGTTAGGCGAAAAGTTATTTTTACTTTTTAGTACATTTAAAATAAGCGTTGTTTAAAAAAAATTAATTTAATATTATTTTATACTTTTTAGTCTTAACGATAATGTATTTACTTTTTATATTTTTTATATTATATTGTATTATTTTTTAACAATCCATTCCTACCGTGATAGATAACAGTAGTTGCGCTGGCACCAACTCCATCCGATCAACTGTGAGGTCGAACCACGCGAGGGGAACGCAACTATGCGTACATGGTAAATGACACCGCAAGGGATTCAACTTGTAAGAGGAGCGCGGTGAGCGTTGTCGCCGCCATAGCAATAAGGAGGACAGATAGACAGGAAACAGACAGACAGACAGACGGACAGACAGACAGACAAACAAACACATGAAGCTGGTTTAGCGTTGTACGTCTGCGTGAAAATTTTCAGCTCGATCGGACTTTGGGAAGTGGGTGAAATATCAATTCCCATATAAAACGTTAATTATTAATTACGATGAATAAATTGATTAATTTGAGAATCTATTAATTGATTCATCTATTGTCATCAAGTATACGTATGCGTGAAAAATTTCAGCTTGATTGGACATTGAGAAGTGGGTGAAATATCGATTATAAGATTCCGTCCAGACATACAGACGGACAGACAGACAGACAGACAGACAGACAGACAAGCACATGAAGCTAATATAAGCGTTGTAATGAAATATTGATCATACAATTTTGTCAAGACAGACAGAAAGTCAAGACAGACAGACAGACAAACACATGAAGCTAATATAAGCGTTGTAAAAAAAGGGTTTCTATAAAGCATTACAATTATAAAAATTACTAAAATTGTTCTGCATTTTTATATGGAAAATCAAGTCAGTTATATAAGACGACGGTAGAAACGAGAGCGCTTCAACCGTAAGGTCAAATCGCGCCGCATGTGATATTGTAAGTTTATGAAATGAGTTCATAGTGAGTTTGATGTATATTTTTTGGTTTATTTGATTTGGTTTATTTATTTGGATTAAGGACCGTCAACCGATAGGTCATAATGCACCACCCTAGCCTAGGGGATATGGGGAGGAGGGGCCTATATGCCGGTAAGAACCAGCCACGGGTAAGGGGAGGAAAAAGGGTGGGGAATTCTCACGTCGCGTTCGTCATAGTCTTGAGTCATCGTTCGTGTTGTCTTTGTCATCGTCGTCGGGGGAGTCGTCAAGGGAAGGGGGCAAGGTCCCCGACGACGATTGCCAGAGCTCGCCTCTATTTTCGGGTGGTAAATTACTACCCTTCACACTAGCTGATGATAGCGAGGTGGACTTTTTCTCTTATATCGCCGTATTGATTAGCCGAGCCTGCTCTGGACCAGATTCTACAACGGGACCAGTGTCAATATAGGACTAGAATCTGGTCGACTGAAAGCAGCTATGTTGACAAGTCCCAGCCACAGTCGGCTTAAAACACCCGAGTTTCCTCAGGAGAAACCGAGGAAATTTAATAATTAAAAGCGATTTGTGGCTACCTCCAGGTTGACATCTATATTGTATATAAACTTTATTTTTGGAATACACAAATAGTTCTAAAACATGTTATTATGAATATCACACCGATAAGACTTCTTTTAAATCTTCACCCACTGTGCAGAAACAATGCTAAGTTCATGATCGTTACTTTGCACTAAAACGAGAAATATGCAACATGTAGTAATAAAACTTTATTTGGCAAACCTATTGTTACACTTTTACATTAAATAAATTGTACAATAACAACTGTTGTTGACTTGACTCGACATGTCAATAGCTACAAACAAAAGTTTGAGGGAAACAAATTCAAGCAATTGATTTATTAAATATGTATATTTTAAACCTTTTTGGTCGTATGTCGGCTGTGGTGTTTTGCACCCTGTAAAACAACCCCTTGAATTTTTTGAAAATTTGAAAAAAAAAAAATTTGAATTATTTTTTTTTGAAATTTTTTTTGATGAAAAATTTTTATATATTGCCCACTCATTGAAGTGTTTTTATGTACTTTCTACAGTAAACAGATCCACCGCCTTCTAAATAATAAACAAAAAATCCGACCGAAAGGGTTAAAGTTGGTTTGGATTAAGGGCGCGTCAACCGTAAGGTCATAATGCGCCACTCAAGCCTAGTGTATGTGTAGAGTGTCCCATGCAGGTCACCACGCAGGAAAAGAGTACGTGAGAAACTAGGGCTTTTCGACCGGTGAGGTTATATGGTGCCGTCTGTGATAATGTATGTTAATTTAAATGAGTTTAAGATGTGTTATGATGAAAATAATGTTTTACTAGTTTATTAAATAAAATGAAGTAATAAAAGTGACAGAATAATCTATTTATTTAAAAAAATATATAAGTTTGATGGAATATAAATAAAATATTGTGACAGAGAAATTGAGCCATTATTTTTTTGTCGTATTTTGCATTTACGTAAACTTATTATCTCATGCAATTCAACAAAGACGACAACAGTTTATAATGTTTGGATCGACTTTGATTCTTTTATCTGTGTGATCAAATGTGACAAAGATTCCGAATTATGTAAGAAAATAATTATATGCTTCACCTTTAAGAGTACAAAACAGTTACTTTTTATCAGAAGTTCAAGTACAAACGCACATTTCCACTCGATCGTTAGCGTTTGTTACTAATTTGATTGAGACTACAATAATATTCAAACCATCTATTCGCACTCAACTCTAGTAATAATGAATAAAATTAAACCAAAACTGTCTCTGGAATCGATCGAAGCCTCATTACCACAGCCCCCCCCCCCCACCCCAGGCTCAGCCCATCTATATGAACTATGTTTCACACTCACATGCTGTTAGCAGCATCATTCAGCCACCCTTTGCGCCACATCCTCATCATGCATTGAACGTGTTTATCCTTGTTTCATTAATTAATACGCAAAACTCATTATAAATCAATCTGACCACGTTCATTTGTTTTAAACATGGTCTGCCACCAGACATAACGTTTCAAAATTTAGCTTGTTTGCTTATTATATAATGTATCTCTTTTTAGTTTATAAGGATTAAGGGCGCGTCAACTGTTAAGTTATATCATATTTCGCCACTCAAGCCTTAGGGATATGGGAGGAGGGGAACATGCTGGTAAGAACAGGCCCAGTTCAGTTCAGTTCAGTTTTATTAGCATCCATGTAGGTTACATTGTAACATTGGTTTTGTCAATATATTATTAATATATATATATATATATAACATATACGTATATACAAAATAAAACAACAATACAATACAATTTGGTTTACTATAAACTAACTAAAAATTAGCCTGTTACAAAATGAGCATTTACTACTCCGGACTAAGTAGTACCATAATTATATAAACATACATTATAAAATGCTTTTCCACAACAAGGATGTTTGATTAATAAAACAATGATAAAACAGTGATAAAACAATGATAAAAAGTGATATATTTGGTATCTACCAGGTAAACATGTCATCTTTTTCATTGGTGATGTATTCATTTAGTGTGTAGAAACAGTTTTCTATCAGGTATTTTTTTATTGCTAAGATCTGTTTGTCGGTGCTTGTTAAGTTTTTAATGTTAGGAGGTAGTCTATTAAATAAAGTTATGCCCATATTTATTATTGATGTCTGTCCCTTTTTTGTGTTGTATTGGCTCGGATGAAGATGTTTTTTCTGTCGTGTATTGTGTGCGTGAACTTGTGTGTTCGTTGTGAAATCCTGTCTGCTTTTAATGGTTTGTTTTAATAGAGACATAGAGACATGACGACGTGAGAAACTAGGGAGCTTCATCCGGTTAGGTCATATTGCGCCGCTTGTGATATTTTAAGATAATGAATGGAGTTTGTGGTGTGTTTGATGAATATATTGCTTTCTATGTTTATTAAAACCCTTGACTGGTATCCTTATTTTCATATACGTTACTGGTATGGTGGGTTCAAATATGACCCCAGTTTTAATTTTACTTTTAAACTGCCTAAATAACAACAAATGTGAATTATTGCGCTGAGGACTTATTAATATGATTTTTAATTCATTATATTAACAATTATGGATTGATGTTTCATCAATTTTGAGCAAGTTACACATTTTTTACTGAAAGTAAGTAATTTTCAAACTAAGAAAATTGTGGATTCAATAAAATTTATTTAGGCTCCCTAACCCTTGACTGGTATTTTTTCTGCGATTATTTATGATTCACAAAAGCACAAATCATTCACTGAAACCAACATATATGTATATTTTTGTTTATATTGTTAAATCATATGCAAAAGTTAAAGTCCCTTAAGTGGTATCCTGGGGTCTTTTTTAACCCCCGATGCGATTGCCGCCGAACGCTCTGGTGCAACACAATGACGCAACCTCCCTCTTCAATGTCTGAGTGGGTAATGAGATTACCTAATTTGCCAGCCGCTTACTAGAACTTCCTGGTGGTCAAATATAGAACGATATCGTGCTGGGGTCGGCACAGACCCCACCATACCAGTCAAGGGTTTTAAAGAAAAGAAAAGAATGGATATGTCAGTAAAATCAAAAGCTTCAAATATACATATGTGTAAAAAATTGAAAATGTTATTAAAAATAAATTTCTCTGATTGAGTTTTTTAGAAAGTTTGTCGCCACGTTTAAAGGGGTTACAATTCCCCAGCTGAAAATCATTATGTGACTAATTTGTAAAGGGGGCCCCTACACTCTAAATATAATTATATTTAAATTTAAAGTTTGTTTCGCACAAAAATTTTTCTCCCCTCACTATCGTAAATTTTCCCTAAACATGGGTAATTTTCATCACACCCAAAACACTTTGTCGTATTGGGTTTAAAATTTAAAAACATAAAATTTTATTAACACGACGACGACGTGAGAAAAGGGGTTTCAACTTTGGGTCTTTGCGCCGCCTGTGAATGAAAGTAAATTAGAAGAGTAAATAAAGGGTATTTTTTGATGATTGATTTTTTTCTAAGTGTATAAAAAACAAAATAAATTAAAGATGAAAAAAAGTAATACAAAATAAAAGTTAGTATGTAAATAAAATAAAAAAAAGAAGAAAGGATGAAGTTACTAAAGTTTGTTAAATAGATTACTTTGGATGAGAAATTTGAAATTTTGTCGCCGTTATCATTGATAAAAAGTTCTTCATATGTTTGGGGGAGAACAAATTGCATGCGCAAGGCACTATTTGGTACATTCGTAGCATAGTTTGTAGGGTTTAAAGGGTACATCACTGTCCAAATATGGGAAAACCTTTTCTCTGGAAAAGAGATCCGTGTTTTAGGCTGGTGCCCTTACAAACAGACAATACCATCTTCTCTAGTGAGAGTCGAGACGTGGGTGGACGAATTTTGTTACCCAAATGGGGGCATCACACTACGAAATTTTGTTATTTTGAAACCCAATCCCAAAATGCTTGTCGCAAATCCAACAATCTTTGCTTTAATCCCTCTTGACATCGGGAAAGGGAACTAGATTGAAATCAACGTCGCGACGCTGGAAGTTTCCCTTAGCAGCCCTATCAGCCGGTTCATTTCCCTCTATGCCCACGTGTCCAGGTAACCAGCAAAAACTCTATTATATAACCCTTAGAGGTTAGTTTTTCTAAATAGAATTGGATGTCTTGTACCAAATGATAAACTTGAATACATGAGTTCTATAGCTTGAAGTGAACTTAAACTATCTGAACAAAAAAGGTATTCTCCACAACGACAGCGTAGAATGTATTTAAGAGCTTCACGGATGGCGAATAACTCTGCAGTGAAACTGAACACACGTCGCTTAGCCTGAAACGTTCAGTTAAGGTGGAGCAATAAAAAGCACTTCCGACCTTGTTGCCCAATTTTGGAGCCATCTGTGAATCCCAAAGTAAACCTTTGATGTTCATGGCAAATCTCTCTAAAGTTAATTTTGAATACACTATCGCAAGTAGAGTTTTTATCAAAACGACAAAGGTCAAATATAATAATCGGCTTGGTGTAAACCAGGGCGGGTTATTGCTAAATACAAAATTAAAAACTTGTGGCAGATGAAATTCTATAAGTTTAAAACCAAAGTTTACATCTTAATCCCGTTGGAAGAGTGCCTTGGGTTTGTTATCAAAGTGTCTGACATATGTCGTGTTAAAAACATTCCGATTTGCTGGAGGGTTTTAGGCATAGCTTTAATTTTCATTACTTTACGTACCCATCAAGAGTTTTCTCCGTTCTGCCAAGGAGGACACACCTGACTCGGCATACAAGCTGACTACCGGGCTTGTTCGAAATGCACCAAGAGCAATACGAAGCCCCACAATGGTGGACAGTGTCTAAAGTTTAAGTGTGTGTTACTTGCTGAAGATTTAAACGAAACATCCATAGTCCATCTTGGAGCAAACTAGAGATCCGTAAATTTCAACATGCAAGTCTATCTGCACCCCCGATGTATTACTGAGAATTTTCAATAGTTGATTTTCAACATGCATTTTTTGCGTACTCAACAACGTGGTCTTTCCAATTTAGCTTTTTTGTCAAACACCATGACGAGAAGACGGACATTTTTTTTGAATAGAAGTTCTACATTGTTAAACGATAGTTGTGGGGCATTTTGGATTCCTTGAAGACGGCAAAGTGAATGCACTGAGTTTTTTCGGGAGAGAATCGTGTCCCCGCTTTTGAGCCCCTTCACTTATATTGTTCAATCCAATTTGCACGGTCTTTTAGCTGTTGATAAATTTACGATCTGTAGAAGATTCCCAGGTCATCTACAAATAGGCATGGGCATTAGGCTCTTGGGATACAATTTAATATTTTAGAAATACATGATAATTCTTTAAACATACTTTGATGAACAGATTAAGTTTTCTTGGATTGAGGGCGCGTCAACTGTTAGGTTTAATTGCGCCACTCTAGCCTAGGAGATGTGCGAAGGAGGGGCCCATGCTGGTCAAAACCAGCCACGGTGTAGGGGGAGAAAAGGGGGGTTCTTACTTCGTGGTCGTTTATCTTTGACAAAGTTCGTGTAGTCGTCGTAGTGGTCGTCAAGGGTGGGGGTAGAGTTCCCCGACGAATGCCAGAGCTCGCCTCTAGTTTCAGGGAGTACTCCCCTAATTGCTAGTTGGTGTTTGCGAGATGGACTTTATCTCTTTCCTCGCCTTATAGATTAGCCGAGCCTGCTCTGGGCCAGATTCTACAACGGGACCAGTGTCAATATAGGACTGGAATGTGGGCGACTAAAGGCAGCTATGCTGGCAAGACCCAGCCGCAGGCGGCTTTAAACAGCCGAGTTTCCTCAGGAGAAACCGAGGAAAATTATAAAATAAAGCGATTTGTGGCTACCTCCAGGTAGGCATTTATATTGTATAAACACTTTTTTTCGAAATACACAAATAGTTCTAAATCTTAAACATGTTATTATATAATATTACGCCCATACGACAAGTTTTAAATCTTCACCCACTATGCAGAAAGAATGAAACGTTCATGATCTTTACTATGAACTAGAACGAGAAATATGCAACATGTAGTAGTATAACTTTATTTAAGCAAAACTATTGTGACACATTTACATTAAATAAATTGTAAAATAATAACTGTTGTTGACCCGACTCGACTGTCCATAGCTACAAACAAAAGTTTGAGGGAAAGAAATTCAAGCAATTGTGTTATCAAATATTTATTTATTTAAGTTGGTTTGGATTAAGGGCGCGTCAACCGTTAGGTCATAATGCGCCACTCTAGCCTTGTGTATGTGTGAGCGGCCCATGCAGGTCAGAACAGGTAAGGCACACCGGAATGTTTAAGAGTACGTGAGAAACTAGGGCACTTCAACCGATTAGGTTATATGGTGCCGCCTATGATAATGTATGTTAATTAAAATAGATGAGTTATGATGAATATTTTGTTTTACAAGTTTATAAAATAAAATGAAGAAATAAAAGTGACAGAATAAGCTATTAATTATAAAAATAATAAATTATGTTTGATGTGGATATAAATGAAATATCGTGAAAGAGAAATTGGACATATTTTTTTGTCGTATTTTGCATTGACTTAATTTTATTATCACATGCAATTCAACAAAGACCACAACAAATTATAATTTTTGCATCAACTTTGAATCTTTTATCTGTGTGTTCAAACGTGACCAGGATTCCGAATTACGTAGGAAATAATTATATGCTTTACCTTTAAGAGTACAAAACAGTTCATTTTTACCGAAGTTTAAGTACAAACGCACATTTCCACTCGATCGTTAACGTTTTCTAACATATTTTATTCTGATTTCAATAATATTTTAATGGTCTAGTCGCACTGAACTCTAGTAATAATGACATTCAGTTTTTGTATTAAACCAAAACTGTCTCTGGAATCGATCGAAGTTTCATTAACACATCCCCGCTCTCTCTCTTCTATATGAACTCTGTTCACACTCACATGCTGTTAGCAGCATCATTCAGCCACCCTTAGCGCCACCCCCTCATCATGCATTGGACATGTTTATCATCGTTTAATTAAATAATAGGCCTACGCGAAACTCATTATAAATCAATCTGACATGTTGATTTGTTTTAAACATGGTTTTACCAGACAAAACATTTCAAAATTAAGCTTGGTTGCTTATTATATAATGCATCTCTTTTAAGTTTATTGGGATTAAGGGCGCGTCAACCGTTGGTTCATATTTCGCCACTCAAGCCTAGGGGATATGGGAAGGAAGGGTTCCATGCTGGTCAGAACCAGCCAAGGTATATATTGAGGGGAGGGGGTTTCTCACGTTGCAGTCGTCATCGTTCTTCCATCGTTCGTGTTGTCATGGTCGTCGTCGTCTTCGTCGTCGTCGTCGTCGTCGTCGTCGTCGTGGATGTCGTCAAGGTAAGAGTTTTCACAATGTATATGTTTATAACAGCAGAAAATAAAACAATACCATGTGAAACAGGCAGTGCCAAAATTACTTTGAATACAATATTTGTTGCAAGGATTGAAATGAGAATTACAATTAGTGATGAAGATAATGATTTAATAATTTTTAATAATTTTAACATGCTAATCGAATATATAATTAACTTAGTAAGTTGCATTAAAATGTTTTACCTTGTTAGTTACTGAAGATATAAATATAATGATTCCAGCTTTGTGGGCGAGAAGATCAGTGCGTGTGGCTCTTCAAAAGAGCCATTAATATTAATTTTGAGGGTAGGATATTAAAAAGCCGGGGTCTCCGAAGTCTTACGTTGACATTAATTCCCTTTCATCTTCTGAAACGGGCAAAGGAACGCCCCCCCCCCCCCCCACATCTTTCTAACAGCCTAGGCCCCAGCAGCTTGAGGCAACCGTCAATGAGCTAGCTCTATTAATTCCACTGCGTTAAGTGGATGTAAATGAGAGTTTACGGGTCGTAAAATATCACCGCCTTCTCGATCTAATTGCGTAAGATCCAGAAAGCGGTGATTGTTTGTATCCAAGGAACGTAATCGTGTTAACTTAGCGAAACGATCGTTCGAACACGAAGCTAATTTCAGACTAGTTTTGATGAATTGAAGAGGAAGGTAAAAACCAATGTGAAGGTTAACTAAGGGGAAACTACCAACAAAGATTGTTGCCAAAGTTTTAATGGATTTTGTCTCATAAACTTTATGTTTTCTCAAGAACTTCGGAACTTGTTAATGCCACACTAACTTAAGATGAAAGAATAAATTATTATAACAGTGTTAAGACAAGAAAAATAAGAACTACAGTATTTTACTCAAGTTGATAGAAAACAATGTATGCAATATAATATTACACAATAGAGTTAAGGAATGAAGTTTTCATTATTTTTTAGATTAAGGGTGCGTCAACCGTTTGGTCATAGTGCGCCACTCAAACCGAAGGGATATGGGGAGAAGGGACCCATGCTGGTCAGAACCAGGGTGAAAATAGGGGTTCTCACGTCGCGGTCGTCATCGTCTTTGTCATAGTCGTGTTCATATATTTTTTAAACACTCAGTTTTATAAGTGACTGAGGACGAAACAAACTCGCAACAGAGTTGAAGAAAAAAAACGTGAGAAACTAGAGCGCTTCAACCGGTTTGGTCATATTGCGCCGCCTGTGATATTGTTAGTTAATTAATTAAATGCATTTATTTATTGTGTGTTTGATGATTAACTTGTTTTCTAAGTTTATAAAGAACAAGAAAATGATATTCAAGATAATAATTACAAAACTTCTTTTATTATTAACACTCTTAATTTATAACTATCAAAATAACCTGTATAGAACATATTCCAAACATCTCCATCTCAAAAGTTTCCAATACTCATTTCCATAGCTCATCTATTTAGAATTGAGATTTGTTTTTACGACATATCCCGACAAAATCTAAATCTAGCACATTTTTGCTAAAACAATACCTATCTCTAGTTATTGTTTGTTCGCACGTCTTTGGAATCTGCAAATCAGTAAGTTAGGTTTACTTGGTTTTAGGGCTCAAGCTATCAGTAAAACAAATAAAACGTGAGAAACTAGGGCGCTTCAACCGGTTTGGTCATATTGCGCCGCCTGTGATATTGAAAGTTAATTAATTAAATGTATTTATTTCGTGTGTTTGATGATTATATTGTTTTCTAAGTTTATAAAGGAAAAGAAAATGAAACAAACGATAATAATAGCAAAACTGTATCAAAATAACCTGTATAGAACATATTCCAAACATCTCCTTCTCAAAAGTTTCCAATACTCATTTCCATAGCTCTTTTATTTATAACCAAGAAAAATCTTTTGGTTTATTTGGATTAAGGACGCGTCAACCGTTAGGTCATAATGCACCACTCTAGTCTAAAGGGTTGGGGAGGAAGGGGCCCATGCTGGTCAGAACCAGCCACGGGTAAGGGGCGGAAGGGGGGTTTCTCACGTCGCGGTCATCATCGTCTTTGTCATCGTTCGTTGTGTCATTGTCATCGTCGCCGAGGGGTCGTCAGGGGAAGGGGACAAGATCCCCGACGACGATTGCCAGAGCTCGCCTCTAGTTTCGGGGAGTAAGATACTCCGCTCTTTCTAGCTGATGTTTGCGAGGTGGACTTTTTCTCTTGAATCGCCTTTTACGATTAGCAGAGCCATGCTCTGGGCCAATTCTACCCCGGGCCCAGACGGGGGAAGAAAAATCTTTGCGATATTTTCCTACGAAATCTAAAAAAAGTACATTTTTGCTAAAACAATACCTATCTCTAGTTAAAGTATGTTCGCAAGTCTTTGGATCTGAGATTCAGCTAGTAAGTTATAGTGGGATTTAGGGCAAACAAAAAGCTATCAGTGTCCATCGCAATTCAGGACAGACGACGACGTGAGAGACTAGGGCGCTTCAACCGGTTAGGTCATATTACGCCGTATGTGATATTTTAAGTTAATGAAACGAGTTTATGGTGTGTTTGATGATTATATTGCTATCTAAGTTTATAGAAGAACAGAAAATGATTGTTATGACAGTAAAAACAAATGCCTAAATATAAATGATTGTTGTGAAATAATTATCTTAAAAATAAATTTCTTTGAATGAGTTATTTAGAAAGTATGTCGCCGTTTGACAGGGTTTTCGAAGTCTCTGAAAATCAGTTATGTGACTGAGTGTGTACTGTGTAGGCGAACACTTTAAACACGAATTATATTTAAGTATTAGTTTGATTAGATTCTGAGATGTTTTTTTCGTCACGGTCCGTAGAGTTTACTACAACATTGTGCAATGTTCACTATCTTAAACACTTTGTTGTAATTGGTTTAACTATAAACATGAATTTAATTAGATTTTAATATTCTAGTAATACATGATATTTCATAAATAAAACATTCTTCGTTGAAAAGATTGAGTTTACTTGGTTCAAAGGCGCGTTAACTGGTAGGATATAATGCGCCACTCTAGCCTAGGGGATGTGGGGAGGAACGTCTCATTTGGTCAGAACCAGGTAGAGCGAGGAAAAGTTTTTTTTTTACTCCGTGGTCCTCATCGTCTGTGTCAACGTTTGTGTAGTCGTCGTGGTGGTCGTCAAGGGAGGGGGGAGAGTTCTCCGACGACGAATACCAGAGCTCGCCTCTAGTTTTAGGGAGCTAGCTGATGTTTTCGAGATGTATTTTATCTCTTTCCTCGCCTTATAGATTGGCCGAGCCTGCTCTGGGCCAGATTCAACAACGGGACCAGCGTCGATCTAGGATTGTAATGCGGGCGACTAAAGGCAGCTATGCTGGCAAGACCCAGCCACAGGCGGCTTCAGACAGCCGAGTTTCCTCAGGAGAGACCGAGGCAATTAAATAAATAAATGCGATGTGTGGCTACCTCCAGGTAGACATTTATATTGAATATACATTGTAGTTTTTTAGAAGTAGTAATTATTAAAAACTTTTTTTGTTTTTTGGGTTAAGGACGCGTCAACCGTTAGGTCATAATGCACCACTCTAGCCTAAGGGGGAGGGGGGGGAGGAGGGGCCCATGCTGGTCAGAACCAGCCACGGGTAAGGGGAGGAAGGGGGGTTTCTCACGTCGCGGTCGTCATCGTCTTTGTCATCGTTCGTTGTGTCATTGTCATCGTCGCCGGGGGGTCGTCAAGGGAAGGGGGCAAGGTTCCCGAAGACGATTGCCAGAGCTCGCCTCTAGTTTGGGAGTAAGATACTCCGCTCTTCTAGCTGATGTTTGCGAGATGGACTCACCCTTAAATCGCCTTTTACGATTAGCAGAGCCATGCTCTGGGCCGATTCTACCGCAGGCCAGACGGGGGATATTAAAAACTAATAAACCATGTTATTGGATGAGTGAAGCGAAGACTTCAATTTCACTGACCCCCCAAAAATTTATTTTGCGTTTCTGTCTTTTTGTTCGCACTCCACCGGTCGAACGGAATATGCGATCTTGATGAAAATTGGAGTGGACTTTCGAAATCTCTGAATTAGACCTGCAAAGTTTTTGGGTATTATCGACGAAATATTTCTCATGAATATCGTATTTTTGCCATTTTGCCGATTTTTAATGCGATATTTTCGTGATATTCAGTCCGATTCTGACTAAACGGGTAAAACGTTCATATTTTACATGGACATTAAGGTAATTGTGATGTAGTGCCTTTTGAAAGAAAAGGAGAAAAAGTCAGTGAGAATTCTTAGAATAAAGGTTTTAATATGAGTCTTTTTTTAGGTAAATAATAACAATTAAGAGGTAACAATAGAAACTTGACAACAATCACCTACAATACGTTCAAAAGGCACTTGCAAAAGTAAAGAGATCCCAGGCAAACTAAAAACATACAAAAAGCTCATCCATACTAAAAAAGCGTTCGCGAAGCGGCCTAGTTATGAACAGCACACCGATACAAGTAGTTTTGAATCTTCACCCACAGTGGAATAATAAAGTTCATGATCTTTACTATGCACTAGAACGAGAAATGTGCAGCATTAACAACTGCTTTATTTGTATTTATTGTTATTTTCCCGCCCAAGTTGTGTCTCGTCCATAGATACAAACAACAGTGTGAGGGAAAGCAATTCATGCAGTAAAGTGTTTTTTGTGGGATATTGTATCTCAAATATGTGTACTGCTATAGTAGCGAGTCATACTGATGATGACCCTATTCGAAGAAATTATGAACATAAACTGTCAAATTTTAGGAAGGTTCTGCATTATTTTCAAAATATATTTGAAATCGCATTTTAAGGGTCAATACAGTGAGAAGTGATAACATTGTTTGGTGGAATAATGTATTCGTATTAAAGATTATTTGGATTAAGGGCGCGACAACTGTTAGGTTATATTTCGTCAATCAAGCCTAGGGGATATGAGGAGGAGGGGCTTATGCTGGTCTGAACAGGTTATGGCCACCACGAAATTGAAGATCACTCGAGAAACAAGGGAGCTTCAACCGGTTAGGTCATGTTGCGCCACCTGTGATATTGTATGCTAATTAAAATGAGATTATGATATATTATGATGTTATATTGTTTTACAAGTTTATTAAATAAATAAAGTTATGATAGTAAAGATAATCAGCTATTATTTAAAAAAAAAAATGATAATATGTGTCTGATGGGACTTAATAAATTACTGTGATTGAGAAATTTTGCCATAATATTTTCGAATTTTGCATTTACGTAAATATATTTTCTCATGCAATTTATTGAAGACCACAACAAATTACAATTTTTGGGTCGACGTTAATTCTTTTATCTGTGTTATCATACGGGACCAGAATTCCGAATTATGTAGGAAAATATGCTATACCTTTAAGAGTACAAACATTTACTTTTTATCGGGAGTTTACGCACATTTCCACTCGATCGTTAGCATTAGGACTTCAATAATATTCCTACCGTCTAGTCACACTCAACTCTAGTAATAAACATTCAGTTGTATATTAAATTAAACTGTCTCTGGAATCGATCGAAGCCTCATTACCACATTAGCCCCCCCCCCCAGGCTCGTCCCATCTACATGAACACTGTTCACACTCACATGCTGTTAGCAGCATCATTCAGCCACCCTTTACACCACCCCCTCATCATGCGTTGAATGCATTTATCCTTGATTCATTAATTAACACGCGAAACTCATTATAAATCAATATGACATGTATGAATATGTTCAGGCGCGTCGGAACGTTTTGAAAGTTGGGGGGTCAAATTTGGTGTAGCTGGGGTCTGGGGCGAAGCCCCAGCCGCCGCTGGCCCTTTTGGCGAAGGCGAAAAAAATTTCACTATACTACAGTTATTTCGTCTTCGGACTCTGTAAACGATGTTTTACATCAACTATCTGCGATCTAAAAACTCAAAAAATGAACGTGAAGTGGCCCATTTTAATAAATTAAAACCTAATTTTTTATGTAATGACAAAGCATACAGGCAACATATTTGTTTAATGTTTTACTCTCTTTTTTTAAAAAAAAAAGTACTAACTGAAGGCTGTTTAGTACGTTTCATACGGATTCATATTTAAAATTACGATATCAATTTAATCTTTAACACCATTAAACACGAAACAGTGACAAACACTACACACACACACTTACACTTCAGACTACACTACTTATACTCTAAGAGAAATAATATTACCACTTGCCACTTCGCTATAATCACAGTCACTACACCACTCCAAAGATGACTTTATACGCATAATGATGCGACACGAGCAAACCAAATCCAAACTTGCGTCTGCCAATAACTCTAGCAAATCATTCAAAGGGATGTTTGAATTACACGTGTGGGTCACGTGTCCACTCTGACTGAAGTGAGTGACCGGCACACAATACAAGACGGGTAGCTGGTTATATAGATAGTCGGATAGACGGCTCAGGCATGGGGTACGTCAGCCAACGTAACATCCCTGCTACTGTTGGTTGTTTCTTCCTGAAATGAATTGTTGACAGATCATCGGATGTTGCTTTCCCAAAAAGTAGAGTAGAAATCTTGATTTTTCAACTCTAAATTCTGCCCCCCCCCCCTATGCCCCCATGGCATGAAAGTTAGGGGGCAATGCCCCCCTATCCCCCCCTGTTCCGACGCCACTGAATTGTTTAAACATGGCTGCCACAAGACAAAACGTTTGAAAATAAGTAGCTTGGTTGTGGAAATATAATGCATTTTTTTTAGTTTGTTTGGATTAAGGTCGAGTTAACCGTTAGGTGATATTTTCGCCACTCAAGCCTAGGGGATATGGGGAGGAGGGGACCTAGACGATGTGAGACACTATAGGGCGCTTCAACCGGTTAGTTTATATTGCGCCGGCTGTGATATTTTATGTTAATGAAACGAGTTTATGGCGTGTTTGATGTTTGTTTTGCTATCTAAGTTTATAAAAGAAAAACAATTATATGGATATGATAGTAAAAGCAAAAGCAAAAATATTAATTTGAAAACAATATGATGTTTGTTGTGAAATAATCTTGTTAAAAATATATTACATTGAATGAGTTATTGGATGAGCGAAGCGAAGACTTCAAATTCACTGACCCCAAAAAATTTAGCTTTTTTTTTTGTTTTTTTTTCTGTCTGTCTGTTTGTTAACTCTCTACCAGGCAAACGGCTTATCCGATCTTGATGAAAATTGGAGGGGACCTTCGAAATCTCTGAACTTAGAGGTGTATTGTTTTTGAGTACAATCGAAGAAATATTTTTCATGAATATCGTACTTTTACGATTTTTTGTGCGATATTTTTGTGCCATTTGGACCGATTCTGACCAAACGGTGTGGGGCTTTAACGTTCATATTTCACATGAACATTAAGGTTATGGTGATGTATTGAGTTTTGAAAGAAAAAACTGAAAAAGTTAGCCAGAATCCGTAGGATAAAGGTTTTAGTAATGTGTTTTTTACGGTTTAGTGCGATATTTTCGTGCCATTTGGGCCGATTATGACCAAACGGTGGGGCTACAAGCTTATATTATACATGAACATTAAGATTATGGTGATGTAGTACCTTTTGAAAGAAAAAGTTGAAAAAGTTAGCCAGAAATCATAGAAATAAAGCTTTTAAATTTAAAGTTTTTACGGAAAATAATAACAGTTGACAATAAACAATAAAAACTTGACAACAATCACATACAATACATAGGCAGCAAAGCAAAGCACCTTGTAAAAGTAAAGATATCCCACGCAAACTAAAAACTTAAAAAGTTCATCCATCACGCGGCGGGACTTTAGCGTTTTCCTATTTAGTAAATTGGTCGACATTTAACAGGGTTAACAAAGTCCCCAACCTATATCAGTTATGGACTTAAGTGTTTACTGTGTACGCCTACACTCCCCAAAACTCTTATCAGTATTGTTTTTATTAGACACTGCAATGGTTCTGCCATCCAGTTCGTAGTCTACTATAAAACCCCCCCTCAACACTTTGTCGTAATGTGTTAAACTATAAACAAAGAATTTAATTGGAATTTAATATTCTAGCAATACATGATTTTTATTAAAAAATACTTTGATTATGATTGTTTACTTGGATTAAGGGCGTGTCAACTAATAGGTTGTAATGCGCCACTCTAGCCTAGGGGATGTGGGGAGGAAACGTCTCATGCTGCTCGGAACCAGCCATGGGGAGGGTGAGGAAAGGGGTTCCACTTCGTGGTCGTCATCATCTTTGTCAACGTTCGTGTAGTCGTCGTGATGGTCGTCAAGGGAGGGGTAGAGTTTTCGAAGACGAATGCCAGAGCTCACCTCTATTTTCAGGAGTATTCGCCTATTTTCTAGCTGGGGTTTTCGAGATGTATTTTTATCTCTTTCATCGCCCTTTATAGATAAGCCGAGCTCTGGGCCAGATTCTACAACCGGGCCAGCGTCGATCTAGGACTGGAATGTGGTCGACTGAAGCACTATGCTGCAAACCAGCCAAAGGCGCCTTAAAGCCGAGTTTCTTTAGAGGACCGAGGCAATTAATAAATTTGAGCGATTAGTGGCTACCACGGTAACATTTATTTACATAACATTATATTTCTTGAAAAC
>JAMZAV010004426.1:0-98642 GCA_024449915.1 Sweltsa coloradensis
TGGGTTCACTGAAACTAACAGCACGGAACCCTGCGCTTCACGTCTTGTATACGAGTCTCTAGTGGGGGGTAACACTCCTAGGGAGTGCCAATAGAGCCCCAAAACGCACGGAACCACGCGCTACACGTCTTGTATGATCTTTTTTTTTTTTTTACGAGCATGTTTTTGTTTTAGCCGAGTGGTAATTTTCACACTTTTTAATAATATAGGAAGTTTCGCAAATGCTTTTCAGGCCGTTTTGGTGAGCGTAATTTTTTTAAAGCTAAAAAAGCTCAATTGCATTTTCATAAGAAAAAATTTTTTAAATTCGCTAAAATTTCACACAAATATATAATTCAAAAATTTTAAGGGTTCTGTAAAAAAATTAACACACATAACAAAACTTGTAAAAAACCCCCAAACCTTTACACACTAAAACAAAAATGAATCAATAAAGGGCCAAAAGCTCTTCTACCCTTCCAATTTTCGCATTTTTAATTCAAAAACGTACAGTGTACCACTACCTAACAGCATCCTTG
Organism: Sweltsa coloradensis; assembly: GCA_024449915.1. Lineage (NCBI taxonomy): Eukaryota > Metazoa > Arthropoda > Insecta > Plecoptera > Chloroperlidae > Sweltsa > Sweltsa coloradensis. The sequence continues at coordinate 519 of JAMZAV010004426.1, forward strand.
AAAAGCTTGGCAAAAAAGAATTGCAATTTAAATGTAAACAAAATAGTTCATCCAAGCCCCTTTTTTTCTAATTTTAAACGAATTTTCAAGCCATTTTTTCACCAAAAATGAATGCTCGACCCCAACCCAAATTTGGCATGTTTTTTGTAGGTACCAATCCCCTCGTTTTATATTTTTTAAAGTTAATCACTTTTTCTGACGGCGGGGTGACACCTCAAAACCCCCAACTCTGCTTGCGTATAAGTGCCTGAGTGTATAGCGCACCGCGGCTAGGCTGCGGAGCCCTAACGGGCACCTAGATTACAATCGGATAAAGCATGTAGGTGTTATAAGTCGAATAAATTTTTTAATTGCGCTCAAATTTCACACGAATATATTAATTCAAAAAATTAAGGTTATGTGCAAAAGTCATTACAATCGGATAAAGCATGTAGGTGTTATAAGTCGAAGAAATTTTAAAAATCGAAAAAAAATCGTTCAATTGCGATTTTCATAAGAAAAAAATTTTTGAGCGCTCAAATTTCCACGAAATTTTAATTTTTTATTTTAAATGTTCTGTAAAAAAATCTTACAATCGGAAAAAGCATGTAGGTTTTTAAAGTCGAAAAAATTTTTTTTAATCGAAAAAATCGTAAAATTACGTTTTTCATGAAAAATTTAATTTTTCGTTTGGCTCAAAACGTGAAGTTCTAAGTTCGAGATTTTCAAAAATTTCATGCAATTGGGGATCGGTTTAGCCAAATCGTTTTAACAAACACCCAAAAAATACAACAAAAAAAACTTTCCCGGATTTTTTTCCAGCGTAGTGAAATGAAATCTTTGCTCCGCTCGCTACGCTCATCCAATTAATATTTATTTAAAAATGCAACGAATTTCAACCCAACTATTCAATCTCCAAGCTGAGCCGTTTAGTACTTAATCAATACAGTGGCACACCCAGGATTTCATCCGGGGGGGGGGGGGGGTGACCAATCCAAATTGTTCTAACAAATTCAATTCTTCGATCGGAAATGCACTATTTGAAAGTGGCAGCGTGTGATTAGGGGTGCGGGGTAAAAAACTCAGGTTGAGCAGTGACAAAAGGGCGCTTCATGGGCCCTGCCCAAAAAATTTTCTATGTAGGGGCCCCCAACAATAACGCATAGGTTAGTTTGAACAAAGGGCTTTTCACCCCGGGGGGTATTTTTAAAAGGAAAAGTAGGGGGGATCGCCGTGGGGAAAAATTTTAAATATATTTTTAAGAGTGGTTGGTGAGTTTTGAAAAAGTTGTAGGCTAATGCAATACTAAAATAATGAGTTTTTTGGGTGTTTTGTTTTTTGTGTTGGGGACGCAAAAATTCCTAAATTTTCGCTAGATTTCACCCAAACCGCAGATTCCCAAAAAGGGCATTTTTGCAACGAAACCAAATAGTATATTTTCCAACAGGGTGAAAAACTATTTTTTGTAAATTTTTTTTTTTTTGGGGCCCCCCAAATTAGCGGGGGAGCCTGGCCAGCCCCCAGTTGCGGGCCCTCCGGCCCCTAGTTTCCGTTATAGGTTGGGTCAAAAGTTTCCCCCTGAGCGTGTGGCGGTCAAAAAAAACAAAGCAAAGAGCCTAAAAAGAAAAAATCTGAAAAGCCACAGCGCTAAAATCAAGACGAACAAGGTGTTTTGATTTCTTCTTTTTTTTTTTGTTTTAATATTTTTTTTCATCAAAAGTATCTTCATAATATATATTAAAGTAAGAGCTTTAAATATAAATTGAATTTTGGTGCTTTGAGAGGTTTCTGGGGGGGGGGGGCTTTAATCCACGACCCCCCCCGGGTTTACGCCACTGATCAATACACAATGCCATAGACCTCGCCCAGCACATTATGCCATATTTGTGAATTGGAGGCTAAGGAAATGATTTGAAATTTTTACTTCCAATGAAAGTCTATGTTTTTCGTGGGTATTAGTAATTATTATTTTACATCGCACCATTGACAGCGGACAGACTCATAAAAATACAAAGACTAAACTCGGAGTTCCCGTCCTCGACGAGGGTTTGATGACAGTACTATTATACATCCATGGTTGAATGGACCCTTGAGGTCAAATGATCCCTACGTAAAAGTAAGCACAGTAAGCTCTCTTTATGCTGTTGTTACAAATAACAATTATTTTTGCCTCAATCAACTGAAAAAAAGGTTAATAATAACCATCAAATATTAGATCACATCAATCGGGGACAATCAGGGGCAACCCCCCCCCCCCCCGCCCATACCCTAACGTGAACCAGTATTTGGTATTCTCACCGAATCTGACAAGGTTCGACGCCTGGCAATTCCTTATCTGGCAGATATAGTCAGCGCGCCTTGCATGTGCTAGGCTGGTTCAGTACGCGGCATGAGCAAGTCCGTCTGTGCGGTGTTGTGGTCGAAGTTCGCAGACATGCCTCGGTCCCCGCTTGTGACAAGTCACTTACATCGTGATAGAAACCAACCAACTATTTTGACCCACAGTGGCCTGGCTCAACTCACAAGGCCCTGTTGCTTGTTATCTACAGGCAGTAATATTTGTCGCTAAAGCAACCCCTCCCCCTCCCCCGCCCCACATATTTAAAGGTCACATAATTTGTGGAATATAAATTTTATAACAAATTTAATGACAGCATTATAATAGAAGAGAAAATCGTGGATACTCCAGTGTAGCAGACACACGTAAATATTAAATTAATTTATGACTAGGAAAACGCTGAAGTCCCGCCGCGTTGATGGATGAGCTTTTTTAAGTTTTAAGTTTGCGTGGGATATCTTTACTTTTGCAAGTGCTTTGTTTTGCTTCCTACGCATTGTAGGTGATTGTTTGTCAGTTCTATGTTTTCTTGTCAATTGGTATTATTTATCGTAAAAATCTCTATTAAAGCTTTATTTCTATGGATTCTGGCTAACTTTTCAGACTTGTTTCTTTCATACGGTACTAAACTACACCTTAACCTTATGTCCATGTATAATATGAACGTTGTAGCCCTAAAAAACAAAAAAAAACCGCACCCGTTTGGTCAATCGGCCCAAATGCACGAAAATATCGCACAAAATCAAAAACTTATATTAATCTTTATTTCTCTGATTCTGGCTCAACTTTTTCAACTTTTTCATTCTAAAAACAATACAGTCCCATAACCCCAATGTCCATGGTGAAATATGACGTTTGTAGCCCCACCTTTGGGCAGAATCGGCCAATGTCCGAAAATATTGCAGCTACAAATCGAAAAAATCGTAAAAGTACGATATTCATGAGAGAATATTTTTCTTCGATATAACAGAACAATGACACCTCTAAGTTCAGAGATTTTCGAAGGTCCCCTCTAATTTAATTTCATCAGATCGCATATGCCGTTTGCCCGGTAGGAACGCACAACACCGACCAAAAAAAAAAAACACCCTAGCTAAATTTTTTGGTGGTCAGTGCAATTGAAGCTTCGCTTCGCTCATCCAATAACTTCAAATATCTCGATGATAAATTGTATTGGTACTTCTTCGTTGGCTGCCCAACTTTTCAACACTGTTTTTCTTTCCAACAAAACAACTTCAAATGAGAATTAAATGAACCAGAACTCATTATTTACGATTTATTAATACCTGACATCTGAAATTATACCAATTATATAGAAATAATAAACACAGATTGACACAACACTCGCACATTCACTATCTTTGGACGGCCATGTTGACTACTTAGATTTGGATTTTTACTTGTGGATTTTTCAAATTATGTTCTGTAAGTTCCTTGCAGTGATACAACATCTCAGCACAGTAAAAGCCTACGCCGCGTCACTCCTCGCTACTTATAACTTTACTTTTGTTTATAAAACAGAATGAAATAAACACCTGTAAGAGTATTTTTTATACTGTAAATCACTAATAATTATAAAACAAAAATCATTCGAAGTTGTTTTTTATTTTTTCTATTGAACAAAACCAGTGTTTTTAAAGTTGGGACCATGCCAATCGCAATATGTCTCGTTACTTTTAAAAAAAGAGTGCTATGTTATAATTCCTGAATCTATTGTGCATTGTTTGGTTGGCACTGTCGCTTGTCGATGGCGTCGGCGCCGACAGGGTGACCTCTGCCGTTAAGGTTAAAAGTTCCCCGCTAAAAATCAGTTAGTGACTGGGTTGTTACAAATGTTTTGCATTTGTTGCTTTATTTTCGGAAACGTCCAAACTTTTTACGAGAGAGTATGCATTGCGCACCTCGGTGGCGAATAACTTGTAAGGTCAAGATAGAACTGATTTCATGTGGTTGCAAACCCGCACTGCTGAGTGGTTTGACACTTGTGGTTTCGTTTGACCCTGTAAATCGACCGCACACTTACACCTCACTATCTTATGAACAAATACAGTAGTGATTCATGACAATATTAGTGGTAATTTTCTTCGGTTGAGGCGGGGTCAAATGCTCTTTGCGATGTTTTTGCGTGAGCGCGTTTGTGTTAAATGAATTAATACCAAGTAGGCCATACATTTAAAAAAAACATACGAATCGGTTAAAAGAGAAACAACACAAGTCACCAAAATGGCGAAATGGACCCCTTGGCAAAAAAAAACAAAGCAAGCAAGCGTGATGAAATTCTTGTTTACGTTGAGAAACAACACGAGTCACTGCATTAATTGACAGCAAACGATGATGGAAGATCTTGTTTACTTGAGAACAACCGAGTCACACAAATCAAACAATCACAATTCACAAATATTTACGTCCAAAGATGCATCAGTCCGCAAATCAATTTGGGAGGTTGCTATGACATGAACAAAGCACTTTTTAAGAATTCATAACATTTTGATGTAATTTTAGTGTGAATAAATAATATATGCACCAAACAGATGATTAAAACATCATTTTAATGAGAAACAACACATCCTCGATTGTTTATTGACGAAGGTATAAATACAAATTCATCAATACCCCAGTAATTATTAGTATTACCTAATGGTTACATCAGACAAAAAGTGTTTTTGGAAAAAGTTTGCAACTGACAACGTAGGAGGGGGGTTTTTTTGTTGATTATCTCAGACTTGGTTTTGTGCCTTTGTGTTTGTTTTTCTCCATTTAACCGATTCATACGCTCTTCGTGCCCCCTCCCCTCACCTACGATTCCCCTACAAAATATCGTTAAAGCTTTATGGACCCCCCCCCCCCCCCCCCCCAAACCGAAGGAGTTCCAATATTTGTAGATTTGGTTTGTTATCACACTTTACTTCTGCATTATTTATTGGCGTGATATCCACTAGCGATAAAAATGTAAAAATGAGTCCATGTTTCCCAAGCTCCCTCACATAGATTCCTGCGTACTCTTGGGCTCATTGCCCATGTGATGAATGGCCTATGTCGGCCTCTGATGGCTATGATGGCGCATGGATCGGTGAAGCCGTGGGGGACAACTCGTAACTAGGGTGTCCCAGATGCCTGGTTCAGAGACGGGGTCCTTGTTGGGGGAGGCAAACTTTTGCCGTCATAATCATCACAACCAAAAATAACAGTGCCTAGACAGGCAAATTCCGGGATTTTATGTTACACTTACCGGCACACTTTTTCCTTGACTATTACTACCACTGGAATGAGCAAGCTGTCACTTTAACATCGACACAGCCCCAGACATCATGAAAAGAAAAGTACACTGTTTAGTACGCGCATATCGCATTTTGAATGCAGTTTAGCACAGTGATAATATAGCAAATTTCACACACACATCACACATGTATGTATCCCGGCGCGGACTGCAGGGGTTGCTGGGGTTCGATCGCACCCCGGGCTTTTGACCTTCACGGGCCCCTGTGGAACTTTGTTACACTCTACACTTTCAGTTTCAGACAACATATATTGATGGTATATTTGTTTCCTGCGAAAAGAGTTGCCGAACAAAATACCTTAGATAATATTAACGCGACTCATGGGGTGACTTAGGCAAGCTCTTCAAAACAGAATGGTTTTTTGTTTAAGTGTTCTCAATTTTCAGTTTTCAGTAAGGAACTAGTGAATAGCTATTGACTTTCTCGCCGCCGCGCTACGAGAAGAGAATTTCGGGGGGGGGGATGTGATTGCAAGTTTTTTGGTTTTTTGGTTTGCCAGTATCCAACTAGCAAGGGTATGGCGTTGTTTGGTTGGGGGGGGGGGTAGACCGCGCGCTAGAGGATGTAGAAGTGTACCGTGAATCGTCTCATTACAGTTTACAGCTTACGCTTAACATTATTATTAGAAGGTTATGCATGATTCAATCAATGTTCCAGTTACACTCACATCCACCAAGCTCGCATTTTGTGATTGTCATTTGTACTTGCGAGGTTTTTATGATTATTATCATTATTTTCATTATCATTATTGTTGTAAGGCTTCCTCAATATAATTCTCGCGAGATTTTGAATTGAGAGCTCGGTAGTGTTACTTACTTGGCGCCTATTAATCGCTCCTAAATAGCGTTTTAGCCTAAATATAACGAATCACTTGCCCCCAAATTTTCGCCTTCGGCGCATTGCCTCCGCGGCTGGGCTTCGCCCCATACCCCTGCTTTCTACGCACCTCATACGGGCTCTAACACATGCCGCATCGTGCTTTTCGACTCAGTCCGCGCCTTGTATGTATCCAATATATCTCTAATCTCACGACGGGGGAGGGGGAGAAGCTGAGACGGATTGGGGCAAGGGTGGGGAGCCCGGGGAAGAAGTAGGGTGGGTTTTTTTTTGTTTTTATGCGCCAGTAGAAAATGGACTGTGGGGGTGTGGGCAGGATGGGGGGAAGGATCGGGGGGGGCCAGGAAAGAGTGGTGTTGTTTTGTGTCTTTTGTTTTACTATTTAGGTTTATGTTTTTTGTTACTTTTATTTGTTTTTTTAATCATTTTTTGGACTTTTCTTTTGTTTTTGTTGCATTCTTGTTGCTTGGTTTAAATTTTTTTTGTTTTTTTCGTTTGTTTGATAGTTTTTGTTCTTTTTGGTTGTTATTTTTTTTTGGTTTATTTTAGGATAGGGATGTGGGGGGGGGGAGGATGGACTGGTAAGAGTAGGAGGGGGAGGAGCTTTTTTCTACTTCGGTATAGGTGACGCCAACAGAGGTCAATTTGCAATAGCACATTTCAGGGTACTTCTTCGGTTCAGGGGCCCCAAACTTGGTTTTTCTCATGCTTATTTCACGCTTTTTAGAATCACTTAACCTGTTATTATACTACTAAAACTTTACTGTTGCATATACAACAGTGGTACAAACCTCGCCACGGCGCTTCGCCTCGCCCCCCCCCCCCCCTTACCTAGACTTGTTCCCAAGCAAATATATGTTTTGGGGCCCTAAACCGAAGAAGTGGCCCATTTCAGCATTGTGCAAATCTAACTAATTAAGTTAGAGAGACTAGATTGCACATTAATTATTTCTTATGCAAATTGTTGCGGCATCACTAGACTTTAGAAACTTTTCGGGTCCTAAAATACAGCAACGATTTTCTGCTTTTCTGTGTCTGTTTTAGAAAAGAACGAAAATGTTCAATGTAATAACAATAATAATAATTTCATATAAACCTTCAATAATCATCTGACTCACCAAGTACTGAGGAATGTTTGTCGAGACAGTGACTAATCCTAGCCTAGGTACGCGTGCCCACAGCTTCACACAACACACTCACAGCATAGCGTTTTATTTGATGATAATACTAAAACTTAAACAACAGATTTTAACTAAAACCGCACCCTCACAACGCGTCACTAGTAATTAACCACAGTCAAAAAGATAAAAGTTCACTGTAATATAGCGGTTCAACAACTAGGTACGCCGCGTCCCCTCCCCCAGAGTGACCTCACATAGCATTTATTGGGACGATAATAAAAATTAAAACACAGATTTTAAACAAAAACGCACATCACAACGGCGGTCACTAGTAATTCCCAAAGTCAAAAAGATTAAAAGTTCACTGTAATATAGCGGTTCACAACTAGGGATCGGCTTCGGAGATCAGGTCCACTACGTTGACATTTTTTCGTAGAATGGCAGACTTATGGCGTGAAAACTTCTGATGACGTAACGAAGCTTCTTAGAAGGGAGGTGTGGTTTAAATCAAAGCACTTTGGTACAGAAGATACAACCACTATTGTTCAAATAATAAGCCTCGGATGATCTAGAGTTTTCTAGACTGTTTTTAACAAACGTTTTAATAAATTTCATATTCTTAATGTTTATTTTTCGTATTTGTGGATCGAAAGTTTACATTAGATAACTGGCTGACAATCGAGTAAAGCGATTATATTAGCTACTGCCCTAAATCACCATACGTACGGGTGCAGACTACTGTATCAAATGATTAATTAATTTTAGGTATCCGTAATGGAATTTGCAATGATGATTTTTTTAATTTCAGGACGTAATTTTTTTATGATCATTTTTATAATAATCAACATTCAAGTAGAACGTACTTTACAGAGCGCAAGTATGTATCATGAATAACTACATATAGGAGACTTTCCTAAAGGCCCTGTAATCGTGAAGATCAATACTTATTGTAGAATGAAACAGACGACATGCATCTGGTGCTTTAGGCTGAAACTATTATCCTGACGATACCGGGGGGGGGTTGACGCGCAAAACACAAAAATGAAGATTGAACACAAGATAAGATTTCGCGTTCGGTGTTTCTTCGCGAAAGTTTTTTTGGATTATACTCCTGATTTTGCTGTTCCTGATTTTGGCAAACCTCTATTTGTTTTGAGTGTGATCGTCTAATAAATCAGTTTTTTTCTTTCGTTTCTTTTTTAAATGTTTTTTTTCTCTTTCTCTTTTTCTCTTTTTCTTCCTTTTTTCTTTTCCCTTTTTTTTCTTTTTTTTCCTTTTTTCTTTTCTTTCATTCCCTCAACTTTTCTATATTTTGATTCATCATTCAAATGCATTTATCAAACACTTTCATAAGATATCTCACTCAATAACACAACTTTGTGCTTTTCTACGATTCTATTTCTTTTATTTTATATTACCAGTTTTAATCTTCTATTTACTTAAACACGGCACTTACCACCGGGTTTATTTTGAATTGGTCGAATTGTCCATAGATACCCCTTACACACCCACAAAGAACACGTCTTTGAAGAAATATTGTAATTAACCTGGACAAAAGACGCTTATTTTCGTCAAAAGTGCCAAAAGGTGTAAAAATGGATGGACACGAAGAACAGAACCTCGTGTCGTCCTGCAAATTATATATCTGTCCACTTGTTAATAGGTTACATAGGTCCATTATATAGATGTTAAATAAGACTCATAGTTAAATAATTTGTAGTAAATAATACGAATAAAAGTTGTACAAAATTTTAATCATATTGGATAGGCTAACAAGATTACGTTCATTTAAGGACAAAAAATGGTCGAAGAACTCTCAAAAAGCGCGCAATAGTATCATATAACCATTTTTCCCCATACTATGAAGAATATTATGTTGTTATGATACTTTTTAAGACCAGGAGCGCGTTTTTTTTAACGTCACGACGTTTACGACTATGGCCGACGTCTATTTTTCCATCCAACGCAACGGGCATGTTTTAATGGCTATATCATAAAACTAATTAGCCGATCGATCCAAGTGGTTGCATTGTTTTTATTGAAATATTTCAAGTTTAATATGTCTCGTTTGTGTATTTGTTTTTAGAGGTTGTCTGATTTTTACCAAATAGACCTGGCACACATGAACATTTTTAGTGTTGCGTGGTTTCCGTTTTTCACTCATGGGGGCACAATATGTTTTCAATATTTATTTTGATGATTATCAGAACATGTTTGTTGTGTTGTTTTCCTTTAACCGATTCATACGCTCTTCGCGCCCCCTCCCCCTCACCTACGATTCCCCACAAAATATCGTTAAAGCTTTTGGAACCCCCCCCCCCCCCCCCCCAACGAAGAGTTCAATATTTGTAGATTTGGTTTGTTATCACACTTTACTTCTGCATTATTATTGCCGTGATATCCACTAGCGATAAAATGTAAAAATGAAGTCCATGGTTTCCCAGCTCCCTCACATAGATTCTGCGTACTCATTGGGCTCATTGCCCATGTGATGAAATGCCTATGTCGGCCTCTGATGGCTATGATGGCGGCATGATCGGTGAAGCCTGTGGGGGACAACTCGTAATCTAGGGTGTCCCAGATAGCCTGGGGTCAGAGACGGGGTCTTGTTTGGGGGAGGCAAACTTTTGCCTCATAATCATCACAACCAAAAATAACATGTGCCTAGACAGGCACAATTGCAGGGATTTTAATGTTACACTTACCGCACACTTTTGTCCTTGACTATTACTACCACTGGAATGAGCAAGCTGTTACTTAACATAGACACAGCCCAGACATAATGAAAAGAAAAGTAACACCTGTTTAGTACGCGCATATCGACAGTTTTGAATGCAGTTAGACAGTGATAATATAGCAAATTTCACACACACATCACACATGTATGTATCCAGGCGCGGACTGGCAGGGGGTGCTGGGGTGCGATCGCACCCCGGGCTTTTGACATTCCGGGCCCCTGTGGAACATTTGTACACTCTACACTTTCAGTTTCAGACAAAATATATGTGATTGTATATTTGTTTACTGCGAAAAAGAGTTGCCGAACAAAATACATTAGATAATATTAACGACGACTCATGGGGTGCCTTAGGCAGCTCTTCAAAACAGAATGGTTGTTAAGTGTTCTCAATTTTCAGTTTTCAGTAGGAACTAGTGAATAGCTAATTGACTTTCTCGCCGCCGCGCTACGAGAAGAAATTTCGATGTGATTGCAAGTATTTTGGTTTTGGTTTGCCAGTTCCAACTAGCAAGGGGATGGCGTTGGTTGGGGGGGGGGGGGGGTAGCCGGCGCCGGCTAGAGGATGTAGAAGTAGTACCGTGAATCGTCTCATTACAGGTTACAGCTTACGCTTACACATTATTATTAGAAAGTTATGCATGATTCAATCAAAATGTCCAGTATACACTCATCCACCAAGCTCGCATTTTGTGAGTGTCAATTTGGTACTTGCGAGTTTTTATTATTATTATCATTATTTTCATTATCATTATTGGTTGTAAGGCTTCCTCAAATATAATTCTCGCGAGTATTGAATTGCGAGCTCGGGTAGTGTTACTTACTTGGCGCCTATTAATCGCGTCCTAAAATAGCGTTTTAGGCCATAAAATATAACGAATCACCCCAAAATTTTCGCCTTCGGCGAAATTGCCTCCGGCGGCTGGGGCTTCGCCCCAGACCCCTGCTTTACTACGCAACCTCATACGGGCTCTACTACATGCCAGCATCCCGGGCCTTTTCGACTCAGTCCGCGCCTGTATGTATCCAATAATATCTCTAATCTCAAGACGTTTTCTACTTCGGTATAGGTACGCCAACAGAGGTCAAATTTGACAATAGCACATTTCAGGGTACTTCTTCGGTTCAGGGGCCCCAACTTGGTTTCTCATGCTTATTTCACGCTTTTTAGAATCACGTAAAACTGTTATTATACCTACAAAAACTTTTACTTTGCTATAAACAGGTGTACAAACCTCGCCACGGCGCTTCGCCTCGCCCCCCCCCCCCCCTTAACCTAGACTTTTCCCAGCAAATATTGTTTTGGGGCCCCTAAACCGAAGAAGTGCCCATTTCAGCATTGTAAAATCTAAACTAAATTAAGTTAGAGAGACTAGATGCAGCATTAATTATTTCTTATGCAAATTGTTGCGGCATCACTACACTTTAGAACTTTTTCGGTCCTAAAATACCAGCAACGATTTTCTGCTTTTCTGTGTCTGTTTTAGAAAAGAACGAAAATGTTCAAATGTATAACAATAATAATAAGTTTCATAAAAAACCTTCAAGTAATCAATGCATGACTCACCAAGTACTGAGGAATGTTGTGTCGAGACAGTGACTCATCCTAGCCTAGGTACGCGTGGCCCACAGCTTCACACACACACTCACAGCATAGCGTTTATTGATGATAATAATAAAACTTAAAACACAGATTTTAACTAAAACCGCACATCACAACGCGTCACTAGTAATTAACACACAGTCAAAAAGATAAAAGTTCACTGTAATATAGCGGTTCAACAACTAGGTATACGGGCTTACGGAGATCAGGTCCACTGTCGTTGACAATTTTTCGTAGAGTGGCAGACGTATTGGCGGGAAAACTTCTTGATGACGTAACGAAGCTTCTAGAAGGGAGGTGTGGTTTAAATCAAAGCACTTTGTACAGAAGATACTACCACTATTGTTCAAATAATAAGCATTTCGGATGATCTAGAGTTTTCTAGACTGTTTTTACAAACGTTTTAAATAAAATTTCATTATTCTTATATGTTTATTTTTCGTATTTTTGGATCGAAAGTTTACATTGATTAACTGGCTGACAATCGAGTAAAGCGATTATATTAGCTACTGCCCTAAATCACACATACGTACGTGTGCAAGACTACTGTATCAAATGATTAATTATTTTTAGGTATCCAGTAATGAGAATTTGCAATGATGAGTTTTTTTAATTTCAGGACGTATTTTTTATGATCATTTTATAATAATCAACATTCAAGTAAAGAACTACTTTACAGAGCGGCAAGTCTGGATCATGACATAACTCCATATAAGGAACTTTCCAAAGCCCTGTAATCCGTGAAGATACAATAGCTTATTGTAGAATGAAACAAGACGACATGCGCTCTGGTGGCTTAGGCTGAAACTATTATCCTGACGATACCGAGTTGACGCGCAAAAACACAAAAATGAAGATTGAACACAAGAATAAAGATTTCGCGTTCGGTGGTTTCTTCCGCGAAAGTTTTTTGATTATACTCCCTGATTTGCTGTTCCTGATTTTTGGCAAACCTCATATTTGTTTGAGTGGGATCGTCTAATAAATCAGTTTTTTTTCTTTTCGTTTTTCTTTTTTAATGTTTTTTTTTCTCTTTCTCTTTTTCTTTTTTCTTCCTTTTTTCATTTCCTTTTCTTTCTTTTTTTTCCTTTTCTTTTCTTTTCATTCCCCAACCTTTTCTATATTTGATTCATTCATTAAAATGCATTATCAAACACTTTCATAAGATATCTCACTCAATAACACAACTTTGTGCATTTTCTACGATTCTATTTCATGTTATTTTATTATTACCAGTTTTATCTTCTATTTATTAAACAACTGCACATTACACCAGGGTTATTTTTGAAATTGGTGCGAATTTCCATAGATACACCTTACACACACACAAAAGAACACGTCTTTGGAAGAAATATTGTAATTACACCTGGACAAAAGAACGCTTATTTCTTCAAAAGTGCAAAAGGTGTAAAAATTGATGGACAAAAGAACAGACCTCGTGTCGTCTGCAAAATTAATAATCTGTCCACTTGTTAATAGGTTACATAAGTCATTTATATAGATGTTAAATAAGACTCAATAAGTTAAATAAGTTGTAGTAAATAATAAGAATAAAAGTTGTACAAAATTTTAATCATATTGGATAGGCTACAAAATTACGTTCATTTAAGGAGCAAAAAAGGTCGAAGAACTCTCACAAAAGCGCGCAAATAGTATCATATACCATTTTTTCCCCAATACTATGAAGAATATTATGTTGTATGATACTTTTTAAGACCAGGAGCCGTTTTTACGTCACGACGTTTCGAACATGGCCGACGTCTATTTTTCCATCCAACGCAACGGCATGTTGTAATGGCTATATCATAAAAACTAATTAGCCGATCGATCCAAGTTTGGTTGCATTGTTTTTATTGAAATATTTCAAGTTTAAATAATGTCTCGTTTGTGTATTTTGTTTAGAGGTATAGTCTGATTTTTACACAAATAGACCTGGCACACATGAACATTTTAGTGTTGCAGTGGTTTCGTTTCACTCTGGGGTCACAATATGTTTTCAATATTTATTTTGATGATTTGTTTTTACAAAAATGTGATCTATTTCTAATCGAATGGCTATCTTCAATTTTCTATAAAAAACAATTTTGGTTAAATTTTTAATTTTTTTGCGATTTGTTGCAACGCGGTTTTTCAGCTATTTTATACAGCATGCCTATGACAATACTACACTTTCTTACAAAGTTTAGCCGTTTAAGTAAGAAATTATACTAATTTATGAACAACTCGTCTTCACTGTACATGTTGAAAAGATTTAATTTTACAAATTAAAGTAGGTATATTCAAATTGTAAAAAAAAAAAATCCATAAAAGCTACTCTTTCCAAACAATCTAGGGCGACGGTAGTCGCCCGGCAGACAAGCGATGCGATGCTTAGGCGACACCGAACTCCGGCCCTATATACACCTACAAGAGTTGGGGGGTTTTCAGCTATCTGCACACGCCGCCCCGAAAGAGTTACAATCTTGAAACTCGGTATATGACCTGGTATGTGGTCCATGACATACCAAAAAAAAACTCTCAACATCGTCAAATTCCTTAAGGCTGGCTGGTGGTTGGGTGGGTGGGTGGGTGGGTGGGTGGGTGGCAGTTCTCCGCGGAGAGTTCTTTAGCCTACAGAGAAAACGGTAAATCTTAGAACTATGAAACTTGGACCACACTTAGGTGTATTTCAGACGCAGTGCCTTTTGCTTTCAAAACCAAAATCGGGTAACAGGGACCGGAGAAAATCAAAATTTGGATGATAATCAAAACGCGTAATTACTAAGGCGTGGTAATTTGTACAAACTTGAAATTTAACATGCTATTAACCATTATAAATATCTTGCGTCCAAAACACAAGGGGCTAAATTTGGGATGACCATGGGCCCAAAAATGACAAAAAAACATATCTGAACTTTAAGAAATGAATCATTCAAAGAAAACGCTACAACTGAGATGTTTCAAACGTGGAATACATTTTGATATCTCTCATTCTTTATCACTTTTGAATATGGAAAGCAAAATTGGTTAACGGGTACCGGAAAAAAAACAAAATTATCAAAAGTAGGTAATTCCGTACTCTTATGAATAATACGCTATACCGAGAAAACGGTTCATCTTAGAACTTTGAAACTTGGGCCACACTCAGATGTACCTCATATAACAAAAACCGGGCAATTGGGACCGGGGAAAATCAAAATCAAAATAAAATCAAAACGCGTAATTACTCAGGCGTAGTAATTTGTACAAGCTTGAAATTAAACATGCTCTTAACCATTATAAATATCAAGTGCTTATGCTAGTGCGTTGGTCTTGTTGTTAGCGTATCTGCTTCCAATGCAGAAGGGCCAGGGTTCGATTCCCGCTAAAGTCAGAAGTTTTTTAACTTCTGATTTGGACTTAAGTCTATCAGTTCTTGTCTTAGGAGTTTGTAAACGGTGACTTTGGAGCCGTCCTAGCAAAATCAAAACGCGTAATTACTCAGGCGTAGTAATTTGTATACAAGCTTGAAATTAAACATGCTCTTAACCATTATAAATATCTAGTGCTTATGCTAGTGCGTTGGTCTTGTTGTTAGCGTATCTGCTTCCAATGCAGAAGGGCCAGGGTTCGATTCCCGCTCAAGTCAGAAGTTTTTTAACTTCTGATTTGGACTTAAGTCTATCAGTTCTTGTCTTAGGAGTTTGTAAACGGTGACTTTGGAGCCGTCCTAGCAAAATCAAACGGCGTATTACTCAGGCGTAGTAATTTGTATACAAGCTTGAAATTAAACATGCTCTTAACCATTATAAATATCTAGTGCTTATGCTAGTGCGTTGGTCTTGTTGTTAGCGTATCTGCTTCCAATGCAGAAGGGACAGGGTTCGATTCCCGCTCAAGTCAGAAGTTTTTTAACTTCTTATTTGGACTTAAGTCTATCAGTTCTTGTCTTAGGAGTTGGTAAACGGTGACTTCGGAGCCGTCCTAGCAACGAAGCACAATAAATTTCAGAGTTGTTCTGGATCGGCCTTGTTGATTCTGGCGTTGATCCGCGGATGTTCGCACTGTCCATACCACTGATTGATATATTTCCTATTAAAAATATCGATCTTTGGTTGGTTATCGCTCACTCGTCGATTGCGTCGGGGCCTGCAGGGTTGGCTTGGTCGCTTTGATTTAAAGTCCCCCACTGAAAATCAGTTATATATAACTGAGTGGGTAGACTCTAAATAAAATGTATTTATTTATTTATTTAAGGGGTATCTTTGGGGGGACCGTGAGCCCAAAAATGTAAAAAAACAACTTTGAACTTAACAAATTTAATCATTCAAAGTCCATCATTCACACCTTGATAGCGAACGAACAACAAAAAGATGTGATATCCCCCCAAAATACAAAAATTTGTAAAAAAGACGGCAGCCAAGCTCTCCTTCAAAAGTCTTCGGCTGTGAATGCTGTGAGATATAGAAGTTGAGCCAAGCTTTTTATTCTTTCTCCCTAGTTTCGCTTTGAAAATATGTAAGATCATTTCGCCTGTTGACGAGCGCCAAGCCAACGATTTTTGTGGTAAAAAAGTAAATTTTTTAAACTCGAAATCATAAAAAAATGACTTGGCCATTGAATTTGGTTCATGGCCAAGAATTTTTTTATGATTTCGAGTTTAAAAATTTTACTTTTTTACCACAAAAATCGTTGGCTTGGCGCTCGTCAACAGGCGAAATGATCTTACATATTTTCAAAGCGAAACTAGGGAGAAAGAATAAAAAGCTTGGCTCAACTTCTATATCTCACAGCATTCACAGCCGAAGACTTTTGAAGGAGAGCTTGGCTGCCGTCTTTTTTACAAATTTTTGTATTTTGGGGGGATAGTGATTACTGTTAATCCACATAAAGCTATTTAAAAATACTGTCAAAAATCTTTTGTAGTATCATAAGCTAGTGTAGTATTTAAAAAAAATTATACACCACACTTATAAGGCCTGTATAATATGGTTTAAATAACAAAAAATCACCTTTCTATTGATCTACTTGGAAAATATTATTGTCGCGACATTGTCACCTGCAATGAACATAACAACTCATTATTTTACGTGTGTATTGATATATTCTCTACAATTTTTTCATATACACATTATTATCTCACCATTCTTCAAGGTTCATGGCTTTCAAGGCTCAAAGCTTTCTGAAGAAAAATCATCTTCTAAATCTTCTTAAGGCTATTCCAGAGCACTCTTACCGATATTTTGAAAGTCAACAGAAAATGGCTAAAAGTTGGTTGGATGAAAGATGAACTTGAATAAAAAAGGGGAAAAATAACTTTTTTTTGACGGGACAAAAGCTCTATTTTGGCCATTATATGCAAATTTCGGGTCATTTCGGAAATGAATGTTTTGGATGCATATTTAATTTTTTGCTATGATTTTTTTTTATTGCTTCAACATACCTTTGTCTCTGGACTGAGTATAAGGGAAAATAATTTTCTGAAATAATGTTCGATGTACGATTTTTTTTTTGTCACATGGTACAAAAAAGAGTTTTGAACCGGAACACGAAAAAAATCGTTCATCAAAAGTTATTTCATAAAATTAGTTTCCCTTGTACTCAGTCCAGAGACAATAAGGTGTGTTGAAGCAATAAAAAAAAATCATAACTAAAAATTAAATATTGCATCTAAAACATTCATTTCCGTAATGACCCAAAATTTGCATATTATTGCCAAAATAGAGCTTTTGTCCCGTCCAAAAAAAGTTACTTTTTCCCCCTTTTTTATTCAAGTTCATCTTTCATCCAACCAACTTTTAGCCATTTTCCGTTGACTTTCAAAATATCGGTAAGAGTGCTCTGGAATAGCCTTAATCTTCTGAATCATCTGAGTTTATCAACTCTTCAACTTCATCTTCGCTTTCTTCTTCATCTCGAAATTGGAGCATGTTTAATTTTTTTCCTTACTTTAATTCGTGCGACAAGGAGTGGCGACTGGGAATTGTACTTAAATGCAATTAGAACTGTGAGTCCATGGTGCTTTGCATATGATCATTTAAATTACGCCAAGTACCTACCAATATACTTGGCAGACATGAGAAATATTTAAGATAAGCACCCAGATGTACACAAAGCATTTACAGATGGACACCTAAGTATACCACTGCAATCTGTTAATCCATTTGGAAGCATTCCTGTTGACCAGGAAATAGAAGAAACCGTAAACAAGGATACCCAAGGATACAGTGGTACTAGAGGATTGAGTAAAATTCAGGCTGCAGTTGACCGCTTTTATTTGATTTTGGATATTAAAGCGTCCGTCGTTCCTTCAGCTCTTTACCAATGGCCAAAAGTCACGATCCATCGCACACACCGATCTTTCATCATCTGGGATCAAACGAGAGAAAACATCTGTCTTGACGCTCTTCAACATTATGCAAACAGATTGGAATAAACCGTTTGAACACTCGCCGCTCATCAGCATATCAACTGGTGTGATAGCTGATATGAAAACAACCAAAGATTAACTACAAGCAAGAGAGATGGGCGAGTCGCATTATTCAGAATACAGGGAGAAGTATCTTTCGGGTGCAACTGAAGGCAACCAACAAGGGATTCCGGCATTGAAAAGAATGAAGCTCGGGACTTTCTCAGACATAAAAAACAAAATACTTTTAAAACAAAAGAGAAAGTAGTAATACTGCGTGCTGACAGGTGCTTATTTGCACACATGGCATTGGTTGCTCAGAACAGACGATTAGATTTGCGAGCTGTCCTTTGCCATCCACTCGGCCGCTTGCCATGGGCTCTAGCTTCAGCTGATGGCACTCCTCGAAAGACACAGAAATTAAGTCTGAAGAAAATCTAATTTAAAGATGCCAAAATTCTTGAGAATCAAGATATGCCAATTGACAATGCCTATACTTAAGTGGCGGAATGAGCTTAGTACAAAAGCTACCAGGCACCGTCCGGACATTTGAAGATGTATCTTTGCGTCTGTTTAGCAGAATGATAAAAGATACAGGAAATGCTAAGAGAATTGACATGGTAGACGTTTATTTAGACGTGTCAGTAAAAAATGCAGAGAGACTTAGAAGATTTGACTCAAGACCTCTCCCAAGGTACCAAAATATATTGTCTTTCCATCGAATAAGAAGCTGGCGAAACTTCTTATCAGCTCAGAAGGATCCAATAAAACCACGTGGTCGATTTCACTGTATCTGAATGGAGCAAAGGCGATAACAGGAAACGACTTGATGACAGGGAATTGTTTGTCACTTGTGCAACCAAATGCTTCCGTCTCAGTTCTCGGTCAGTTTGCGAAGTTGAAGAGCTAAGAACGACCCAAGGGGAAGCGGAAACACGACTGCTGCTTCATGCAAAACACCACGAGTCCTGGATATTCCAACATGTGATTAATAGTGATGACACTGATGTAGCCATTCTTGCATTACACCATATAACTAATAATGGCAAACTTGCACAATTTATTATTAAATCAGGTACTTACAACAGTCAGAAATGTTTCGAAATGACAGAGCTGCACAAAAAATTGGGGTATGATGTGCGTACAGCACTCTTGGGCATGCATGCTGTTACAGGCTGTGATACCACAAGTGCTTTTGCTGGAAAAGGAAAATAATCGTCTGCCAAACTTATCATGAAATGAAGCGCGATGGCACTTTCCGTGTCGAAGCTTGGCCAACATATCGAAATAAATTTAAACACCTTGAAAGAGATTGTAGAATGTATTTGTATTTAATATGGAGGTAAGAAACAAAAAGATATCAACAGTCTTAGATATTCAATTTTCTGCGCCATAAGAGGTAAGATAGAATCTCACAATCTTCCGCCATGTCAAAATACGGTCCATAAACATATCATCCGATCAAATTACCAAGCTGGTAGAGCTATAGAACAACAACCATAAGTCCCACTACCAGAAAAACACGGCTGGAAAATGAGCTAAGATAACCAGTTGGAAATCGACTGGATGAGCGGTGATCCAGCACCTTTGGCCGTGCTCGAGCTCTATCATGTACATGTACTCGCTAGTATCTCACAACAACATGCTGTTGCCTTATTAATAGCATTCGTTGCACCGACATGTGCAAAATTCAAACATGCTCCAATTTCCGAGATGAAGAAGAAAGCTAAGATGAAGTTGAAGAGTTGATAAACTCAGATGATTCAGAAGATTAAGAAGATGATTTTCTTCAGAAAGCTTCGGGCCTTGAAAGCCATGAACCTTGAAGAATGGTGAGATAATAATGTGTATATGAAAAAATTGTAGAGAATATATCAATACACACGTAAAATAATGAGTTGTTATGTTCATTGCAGGTGACAATGTCGCGACAATAATATTTTCCAAGTAGATCAATAGAAAGGTGATTTTTTGTTATTTAAACCATATTATACAGGCCTAATAAGTGTGGTGTATAATTTGTTTTAAATACTATACTAGCTTATGATACTAAAAAAGATTTTTGACAGTATTTTTAAATAGCTTTATGTGGATTAACAGTAATCACTATTGTTTGGAAAGAGTAGCTTTTATGGAGGTCTATTTTTTTACAATTTGAATATATACCTACTTTAATTTGTAAAATTAAATCTTTTCAACATGTACAGTAAAGACGAGTTGTTCATAAATTAGTATAATTTCTTACTTAAACGGCTAAACTTTGTAAGAAAGTGTAGTATTGTCATAGGCATGCTGTATAAAATAGCTGAAAAACCGCGTTGCAACAAATCGCAAAAAAATTATAATTTAACCAAAATATTTTTTTTATAGAAAATTGAAGATAGCCATTCGATTAGAAATAGATCACATTTTTGTAAAAACAAATCATCAAAATAAATATTGAAAACATATTGTGACCCCAGAGTGAAACGAAACCACTGCAACACTAAAATGTTCATGTGTGCCAGGTCTATTTGTGTAAAAATCAGACTATACCTCTAAACAAAATACACAAACGAGACATTATTTAAACTTGAAATATTTCAATAAAAACAATGCAACCAAACTTGGATCGATCGGCTAATTAGTTTTTATGATATAGCCATTACAACATGCCGTTGCATTGGATGGAAAAATAGACGTCGGCCATGTTCGAAACGTCGTGACGTAAAAACGGCTCCTGGTCTTAAAAAGTATCATACAACATAATATTCTTCATAGTATTGGGGAAAAAATGGTATATGATACTATTTGCGCGCTTTTGTGAGAGTTCTTTTCCCTCTAAATGAATGCCTACTTGGTTTGTATTTGTAATGAATTTTAAATTAGGCGCCAGCACTGCCGCCTGGAATCTGGACCCTCATTTTGCATTTTGTTGGCGGTGGGGGTGGAAGTAGATGTGATCTGATGTGACGCCATTCTTAAAAACTCTGGAAACTTTTCGGAAATTTGGTTGTTTTTTTAATAAGGTAAGCTATGAAAAATTGTGGTGTGTATTGCGAAAACACCTTATTGGTTTAGGTTAATGGGAACATGTCTAGTGAGCGAAAATTTAAGTTAGCGAATGCTCTGGTGCGCGAATAGTCTAGTGAGCGAATACTCAAGTGCGCGAAAGTCTAGTGAGCGAAAGTTGTACTGAGCGAAACCCGTCGACCAAGTGTTGCAGTGCGCGAATGTTCGAGTGAGCGAATGCTTCAGTGAGCGAATAGTCTAGTGCGCGAATAGCCTAGTGAGCGAATAGCCTGCTGGCCCAATAGTATAGTGCGCGAATATTCGAGTGAGCGAAAGATGAACTGAGCGAAACCCTTAGTTTCAAGTGTTCCAGTGCGCGAAAGTTCAGATTAGCGAATGCTTTAGTGCGCGAATGGTCTAGTGCGCGAATAGCCTGGTGATCGAATGGTATAGTGAGCGAATAGTCAAGTGCGCGAATGCTTGAGTGCGCGAAACGATACCTAAATCAGAATATCACCACATTCCAAAAACATCGCCTGTTGTACCCAGCTCTAAACTTTCTACCTGGTGGAATCGAAATGAGTTAACGCTAACCTCCGTTCCGCAAGTAAAATGTACAATTAGTTTTAATTGTGCGTTCTTATACCGTTCATTTAGTTATGAAATATATTATTTACATTATACACAATAAAAGTATTATAACTATCCTTCCAAGTCAATCATTGTAATTTTGAAATAGGTGATATTTGCAGTAGAATTTGCACATTCTTTCAATGATGTGATAGAGAACCATTGTTAATACTTTATTAAGCTACCTACTTCTTTGCTACTCAATTTCAATGTCCTTTTTATGTTTACAAAATTAATCAGGTGCTAATTATAGTAGTCTTTATACAATGAGTGGGTAGACTCTAAATACGATTTATTTTAATATAATTTATTTATTTTATCGTATTTAAACATAAGAAAGTATAATATACCATTACTTGTTTATTTTATTGGTCATGATGATATATAAATAAGTTATAAATAAGTTAGTATGATATATCAAGTTCTGAGTTCGAACCGAGTACGGGTAAATTTGTACGACAATTGCTATACACTAGGAAAACGCTAAGTCCCGCCGCGTTGTTGGATGAGCGTAATTGGTGCATTGAGCTGCCATGTGTTATGCGGATTTTCTATGTTGTTCTGTGAAAAAAATCAGAACTAAGTTGAAGATTTTTTTTTTAAAAAATTAACTTTTTTATTTTTATTTTTTATTAATCGTAATAATTTTAAAAAAGGAAAAAAACGTAAAATTGCGATTTTCATGAAAAATTATTTTTCGATTGCGCTCAAATTTCACACGAATACATAAATTCATAAAATTAAGGTTATGTGAAAAATCATTACAGTCGGATAAAGCATGTAGGTGTTATAAATCGAAGAATGTTTAAAAAATCTAAAAAATCGTAAAATTGTGATTTTCATGAAAAATAACTTTTCGATTGTGCTTAAATTTCACACGAATATATTAATCCCACACATAACAAAAACTTGTAAAAATACAGCCAAACCTTACACACTCAAAAGAAATGAGATCTAAAAAAAAGGGCCAAGCTCATCTACCCTTCCACATTTGCGCATTCTTAATTCATAAACGTACAGTGTCCCGTAACAACATCCTTGAAAAGCTTGGCAAAATAGAATTTGCAACTATTAATTTAAACGTAATAGGTCATCCAAATTCTTTTTTCTAATTAATTTTAACGTAATGGTCCTGCAAATTCTATTTTGCCAAGCTTTTCAAGGATGTTGTTACGGGACACTGTACGTTTATGAATTAAGAATGCGCAAATGTGGAAGGGTAGATGAGCTTGGGCCTTTTTTTAGATCTCATTTCTTTTGAGTGTAGTGTGTAAGGTTTGGCTGTATTTTTACAATTTTTTGTTATGTGTGGGATCTCATTACTTTTTCAAGTTCCATTGCAAAATTATTTGTTCAAATATAATAATTTTATCAAAGTCGATTTAATTGCTATGGTATTACCAATTAACAATAGAATGAAAAAATATAGTGGTCTAAAGACTTGCTTTTTGTAAACAATGTAGGCGATTATTGTCACGTAACTATAGTTACTTGTTGATTGTATGCCTGTATAAGGCTTATTAAAAGCTTTATTATTTGGAAGCCTCCCAGCATTTTTTTTTTACTTTTTCTTTCTTCTTCTTTACATCACTATTACCTTAATGTTCATGTAAAATATGAACGTTGTAGGCCCACCCGTTTGGTCAGAATCGCTGGGCAATTGAAACTGACGAATTAGATAGTATAGTAGTAGCCAGTAGTAACTAACATCCTTAAAGTGATTTTGAGCATGTTTCAAGTCATTTTTTCACCAAGAAGGAATGCTCGTACCCAAACCAAATTTGGCATGTGTTGTCGGATACCTAAATACCCTCGATTTTGATAGTTTTCAAGTTCACATCACGTTTCATGACGGCTGGGTGACACCTCGAAATCACCCCAACTCTGCTTGCTGTATAAGGTGCCTGAGTGTGTAGCGCACCGCGGCTTAGCTGCGGTGCCCTAACGGGCACCTAGATTATAAAATAAAGGTACTGTGAAAAAATCATTACAATCGGATAAAGCATGTTGGTGTTATAAGTCGAAGGAATTTTTTAAAAATCGAAAAAAATCGTAAAATTGCGATTTTCATCAGAAATAATTTGTCAATTGCACTCAAAAACGTGGCAGTTCTTAGTTCGGAGATTTCGAAGGTCCCCAAAAAATTTCATCGCAATTGGAGTATCGGTTTAGCCGGAATCGTGTTAACAGACACACAAAAATACAAACAGAAAAAAAGAAAAAAAATAGAAAAAAAAGAAAAACATTCCGGATTTTTTTCTCCAGTGTAGTGAAATGGAATCTTAGCTTCGCTCGCTACGCTCGCTACGCTCATCCAACTATTTCAAATTTGATTCAACTATAGTTCATTGTTGTCTGCATTTATGTAAATAAGTATTTATAACAGAATAGGATAGACGTTAAATAAATAAACAAATATTCAGTAGTAAAAACATAACCTTCAAAACCAATACAAATAATATTCATCTTCTTACCAAATGATCGCAAATGGACCAGTCACAAGAACTTTACATCCAGACCCCAATAATTTATCCTGATACCAGTAAAAGTAGGCAGACAAGGTTACAGTAACTTGAAAGACGATCAAGTCAGTTTAAATTTCGTTATTTAGAATAATATTTTTATTTTAATGGATTGACGCCTATTATTGAAAATACTCCAGTATTAAAAATTTGTTTTGTTACACTAACAGTTTTTGAAAAAGTGGGGTGCAGTCTCAACGAAACATTAAATGTTGCTCTATCTTCATTATTAAACTAATAATTATGTACGCGGTCTACACAGTACACACCGAGAAATGTGTTCTAAACGCTAAGACATCATTGGACATTAAAACTCTTTACAAATGACTCCCTATTTTGTACTTAGTACATTTTCGTAAGTTTTCGCTGAGCTTGGCCCAACTTAAATGCGCGCACTCAGGAGTTCTCCTGAACGGTTGGTAATATCATTACCAAATTTTTCAAGGATGTTAATAATTTTTTTTATTGATATCCGCAATTGGTTGCAAAAATTAAGCCTTACAGATCCATGGCGAGGCATACGTCCAAAACGTGAAAATTGGGAAATCCAAAACAACAAATTCCAATTCTGGAAATTCCCACCAAACCGTTTATCTTACGATAAAACCAAATTAACCTAAGCGTTCACATTGATTAAAACGTTGATATCCAGTATGCAAAATTTGAGTTAAAAAAATCCGTACACTTGGAATATATTCCCAAATTTGACCAAAATGGAGTAAATTTTGGTGATTTCATTAATTTTGTATTCAAAATCTATTAATTAATTTAACAATACGCGTACTTAATAGCATAGATTTATTCTTTAGTAACGTAAGTGTGAAATTTGATAACGGTGTTATAAACCGTTTACCCGTAAAAACTTGAAAGCTGAGCGCCTAAACTCGTCTCCGCGCCAGCCTCAGCGAAATCAATATATTATTATGAAATTGCTATCGAATGTAAAAGATTTTGCGTGCATCTTGATTGCAGTGCGTTGAACTATAGCATTTTGATTTTAAATATTTAGCACATGTATTTTTAAGCCAAACATTTTCTAGCAGTTTAGTTAGATCTATTTTGAGTCACCTTCAGATAGAGTATGCTGGTTAAACTTATAAGAATAAGCAAGGACAAAAATTGGATTAGATAAAAAGTATAGCACACGTGCAGTGCAGCGCTTTCAAATGTAACTTGTAGGCATATAGCAGTAAACACTTGTAACATTCACTCACAATTTATGATTACATGGAGATAGATTCAAGCTTATACTTGCAGTAGATAAGAAAACATTGATTTTTTTATATGCTCCGTCAATTCGGTTTTTTAAAAGAAATTCAAATTTGATGTTTATTTTGGTTAAAAAGTGTCTGAAAGAAAACCAAATGTTATCTGCTGTATGTGCTGTTTGTATTAAATGGCAGTCTTTTTTTTGAACTGGCGTTTGCGTATGCATCAGGCTACTACCTAATGATGTCAAATTTAAATTGAGAAATTTCCCTCGTGTCTCAGTCAGTTTGCAATAGATTGACAAGACAAACACAAAATACAAATAGACATAAACAAACCGCCGATCCACCATTCATAATTCAATTTTGGGAGACTGAATGAGACATCCCATTACATTATTACATAATAAGATTACATTTTCATTTCCCGATTACTCAAGTATTTGAACATTGCCATGTGCCAAACTGAATTAACTGGGTGTGTTGTGTCCATTGAGCATCCGCTCAAGGCAAGATGTGTATGGAATGTTGTCGGAACCACTGGCGAAGGTCTGAGGAAGGATTAGTGAACCTCAGACAGCATTCGTCGACACACCGTTATAAATATTTCAAACCCTTATTAAACGAGAAAGTGGCTGACACCCACCGGCGTAACTAGGCATCGGTAACCCGGGTAAATACCCGGGTAAAAATTCCCTAAGTAACTAGCCTACAATACAATGATTACAATATTTCACCAGGACCAACCGCAAAAATGTCGCAAAAAATCAACCGAGGACTTTTTTGTTTGTTCTTGACAACTCAAAAGCGAAGGGTTGATCGCACGTGGTGTGCAGGTGTCATGGGCGGGGGGTGGAGGGGGTTGATTGGTCAATGGTCAGTGCATGCCATTCATCTCAAACAAGCTCGATTCCTGGAAATACAGACACTCACTTGACAATATGGGGTTGACGACCGTTATTTTGCTCATTTTCGCTTCGTTTCAGTCTTGTCTTGACCTTACAAGGGTTGACAGTGTCGGAAGTCTAGCTAGAATAGAAGTTCAACAGTGAGTGTGTTTCGTATCGAATTATTTCGTTTCCACGTATGTGAATTAAGTGACTGTTTTGTGAAATACTTTACGTGTGTGGGCTCATGGCTACGTATTGAAATACTACAGTTTGTGGATGTTCAATTTTAATTGTGTTGTTAGCGCAGTTTTTTCCCATTAGTAAGGTTACGTACAATCACGAGTGCTACAAACTAAACAATATAGTGATTAAAACAAGTACCGTAGGTCCTAACGACTTTTTTGCGCTTTTCGGTTTTTGTTAATATGTTAATGTGTGATTTGTGTCCACTTTTTTATAGTACATAAAAGATAAACATGAAGAGACAAAAAACTCAAAGTTTTCTAGACTCATTTGTTATTAAAAAATCATGTGCAAAGTTTACTAGTGATACAGTCTCAAAATAATCGCCACGATGAAACTCAAGATAGGACAACAAAAGTACAAGAACAAGGAGAAATCGCAAACAAACCGGAAATCTCGTTTGAATCTACATGTGTTCCTACGTTTATTCCTAATTCACACACTCTAAAACACATCACACACATCACACCACACACACACACACCCACTAATAACCTTAGTGTTGTGTGCCCTTAAACCCTAATAACTAACTAACTAAATCAGACTCAGAAGTCAGAACGTCATCAGAACGTAAGTCAGACCATGCATTTTAATTCATAATCACTAACTATATATTTTTTTCATCAGCAACATTTTTGAGTGTCAAGGCAAGCATGGCTTATCTTGTAGTAATATGTATATTTATTTGTAAGTACTTTAAATTATTTTTAACTATTTTCATTCAAAGTATACGTTAAGTTTGTTTTGATAATAACAATAAATTAAAGTTAAACTATAACTTATCCTAGATGAAATATTAATCTTCGCCTACTAAAGTTGTTAAAAATTAAAAATTATTTTTCATAGGTTTGATTTTAACGATTTGTTAATTATTTGGTAAGTAAAAAGACTGACTATTTGTTTTTCCCAGAACCCCCTACTGACATCGAAGATTTGGGTGTTTTCTGTTTTTTGCACTACATAAACGAAATTATTTCACATTTGCATTCAGTCCGGTAATTTATCTGAAACGCTCAAAAATCACTCTAAAAACCCAAATTTTCAAAAAATCGCCTGCGGCGCTGTAGTTGGGGGGCTCGCCCCCCAAGCCCCCCTGCTACTTTCCTTGAAGCCCCTTCCACCGCATCTTACCCGGGTAATATTAGTACCCTAGTTACGCCCCTGCTGACACCTTGTTGATTTTGACATGTTTTTCATATAAATATGTCTGTACGGCAGAAGCTAAAAATTTCCCGAAACTTAGTTTTATGGTGTTAAAAAATAAAATATAGTTTTATTTTATTTTATCATGTGAATTAAAATTATCACTCTTCTTATCACTCTCCTCTATGTCTTATTCTGCATTTATACCTCCAGCAATATAGAATAGGCCTATATATTTTAAAATAATGTATTAGTCTGTAAAGGAACCTCCTCAAAAACAATTATTTCATATGGGACTTAATAAGTATAATGGTGTATATGTAGTTTGAGAGAATGTGTGGGGGCTATTTGAGAACTCAATCTAAAACACTCGCCTTACTGACTTGCTGGTGGCGGCTGTCGAGCCGCCATCTCGAATCAGATTATTTAACTTTCCATGATCGTTCTCTGTTGGTCCTATATATATACATAACTATGAAATGTCGTGCTATTTTATTTTTTGTATTAGAAAAATCAAGCCAATAAATAAACAATTCTAATTATTTACGTACAACATATTAGAAAATTATAAAATCAAGCAAACATATACTAATTTAGCTTACAACATCACAGACGGCGTAATATAACCTACCCGGTTGAAGCTTAAAAAATATGAAATACCTTTGCCGGTAGATGGGAACTTCAATGCATTTATTGTATAATGATTGGAGCCCCTAGCTTAGTACTTATTTGTGGAGTAAAATAATAAGTATTAATTAAATAGCCAGGTATACAAAATTAAAATCTTTGACCAATAGTAAAATAGGAATATTATATTTTTATTATAGGTCTCGTTTATAGCTCGATAAATATTCATAAATACAGCTATCTATGGCTCTCAATGGTTTTTGTGAACAACTAGTCAAATTATAAATTACCTGAACCAATAATGGGTGGCATATTTAAACAAAGAATAAATTACTAAATAATGATTTAAATAAAATAAGTTTTATTTATGCTCATTTGAATAAAACTTTAAATAGTCTATAGATTCTAGAAGACTTCCATCGATCGATAATGCAGTTCACAGGGCGATATAAATCATAGCACAGAGAGTTGACCACGCGATGTCGGCGAAGGAGGTATCTTCTAGACCTCTTGATATTTTACATATGACCCCGGCTGTACATTTAATAGCATTGTTCCTAGTACGTCAGGGCAATCAAGGTCACAAGATAACATTTTGTTTAAAGTAACAATGTCACTCATTTTACGCTTGGCTTCAAGAGTAAGCAATTGAGATTCTCAACACAAACACTGGTATAATTTTCTCTGTGGCAGTCGTCTTTTCTTGAGAAACACCACTTTACAAACTTCTGCTGCAAACGCTCAAGTTTATGAATTTTAGTAGTAAAGTGAGGTGACCAGACAACAGTGGCATAGTCAAGAATGAGTAATATAATAATTATATTATATTATAGTCTACGCACTTCGGATAACAGTATTAGAGAAGTCCTTATCACAAGTACTTATCATGAATCCAAAAATTAAATAATGTACACTTTATAGCGTAATCAAAATGAGCGCGGTATGATAAATTTGATTTATCGATTGATATGACGGATATTGATTATTGATTATTCATATCTGTGTCAGTGTGATATTACGTTTCTAAAAGTTTCCTTCTAAGATGCATCTTCTTCTTCTTCTTCTTCTTCTTCTTCTTCTTCTTCTTCTTCTTCTTCTTCTTCTTCTTCTTCTTCTTCTTCTTCTTCTTCTTCTTCTTCTTGGTGGGAGTATTTCATTCATATTTCATAAGCGTTGCATCCCCTTCGAAGAAATGTTACTAAAGCGCCTGAATGCGGCAACCCTCGCAACGTTGGTGTACAGCTAGTTGCCGTTACTTTCGTCAGGCGTCAGGGTTTCGCTTCACTCCACGAAGCACAAGAGGGTGTGGAGATTGCTTGATAGACTACATTGGACAACCTGTCCCGTCATGGGGCAGATGACTTAAAAATGAACTATGTAAAAGTCTAACTATCACAACTAATTAATAACTTATTTCATTTTTATTCGTTTAATGTCGTACTGAAATCAATGCAGGGTTAGTTACCACGAAGATCTTGGAATGCATTTCTACGACTAAAAAAAATGGCAATACTATCAATCATACGGATGTACAAATTGAATTTCCACTCTCCGATTAAAACATAATTGGGTTTTATTTGACTCTTGGCAATGATTGTATTCCAAATCCGTATTCCAACTAGCAGAAAATAAATACGTGTAAATATTGAAATTCAATACGGACCAGAATACTTAATAAGTTATGCCAAATACTATTCGCGTTCTGACATAAGCAAACAATCGTTGAACGGAAAACATTTAAGATCACACTTAAAAAAATAGATATTTGCAGACGTGACATATTTAAAAACAGATATTAAAAACCTATAGGTACTTTTTGCGGAACTCCGAAAGTAGTATTTTCATCAAAGTCGCGATAATGTATACGTAGTACAGTACGTCCTTAGTCAAAGGAAATCAGTAATTTATGAATTTGCATAAAAATACACAAATTGATGTGCTTACTTCAAGTACTGTTTTATGTAGGCATATATTTCGTTCGAATAACGTGTTTTGGTGACTTGGAAGATTTTTCTCGATTGATCATAATAGGATCAACAAGTTTTTCTTCTTTCGATTGCGCAGGTTGAGGATTTGAATTAAGGGAACTTAAAAATGCTTTTACTTCGGGAACTTACTACTGGAAGAAGCAGTCATTGTACCCTGACGTTCATTAATTGTACTTAGAGCAACTTAGGGGAATACAAGTATTCTGTATCTTACAAACATCAAAAACGCTCCCTCAATCTGCCCAGAGTAGCATTGTCTTTATCGACAGTATAAATTTTGGCGTTAAGGAATAAATGACTAAATGAGTTCATTTGGCGTAGGGTAATTAGCAGCGGGAGACAGACACACTGGTGCAGAAATCGAGCACCCGGAGAATTTATTATTATTAGTATTAGTATATGTTATTAATTTTATTATTATCTATTTTAATTATTTCTATTATTATTATTTTTACTGTGCTAGTTATTCTATCCCTGTCTCCCAGGAGACGGTATATTCTTTTTTGTCGAATCTGTGAATAAATCTTAAATGAAATATTTTGTATATAGCATCTACACTATCATTATATTTTACTAAAATTAAAAAATTAAAAAAGCGGGAGATCCGTGGTTCGATTCCCGGTT
Organism: Sweltsa coloradensis; assembly: GCA_024449915.1. NCBI lineage: Eukaryota > Metazoa > Arthropoda > Insecta > Plecoptera > Chloroperlidae > Sweltsa > Sweltsa coloradensis. The sequence continues at coordinate 31,645 of JAMZAV010004426.1, forward strand.
GGGGCGGACTTTTTTACTTTCTGAATTGTAATAGATAACCCCCCAAAATATAAAAATTTGTAAAAAAAAAACTGCAGCCAAGCTCTCCTTCCAAAGTCTTCGGCTGTGATTGCTGTGAGATATAGAAGTTGAGCCAAGCACTTCATTCTTTCTCCCTAGTTTCGCATTGAAAAGAAGTTAGATCATTTCGCCTGTTGACGAGCGCCAAGCCAACCATTTTCGTGGTAAAAAAAGTAAAAATTTTAAACTCAAAATCATAAAAAAAAAATACTTGGCCATTGACTTATTAGAGTCCTCGTACCAAAATCAATAGCCAAGTAATTTTTTTATGATTTTGAGTTTAAAATGTTTACTTTTTTACCACGAAAATGGTTGGCATGGCGCTCGTCAACAGGCGAAATGATCTTACTTCTTTTCAATGCGAAACTAGGGAGAAAGAATGAAATGCTTGGTTCTATATCTCACAGCATTCACAGCCGAAGACTTTGGAAGGAGAGCTTGGCTGCCGTTTTTTTTTGGATGAGCGTAGCGAGCGTAGCGAGCGAAGCGAAGATTCCATTTCACTACACTGGAGAAAAAAATCCGGAATGTTTTTTTTTTTTTTTTTTTTTTTGTATTTTTGTCTGTTTGTTAGCACGATTCCGGCTAAACCGATACTCCGATTGCGATGAAATTTTATGGAGGTCTTCGAAATCTCTGAACTTAGAACTGCCACGTTTTTGAGCACAATCGAAAAAAAAATTCTCATGAAAATCGCAATTTTACGATTTTTTTCGATTTTTTAAAAATTTCTTCGACTTACAACACCTACATGCTTTGTCCGATTGTAATGGTTTTTTCACAGAACCTTAATTTTATGAATTGATATATTCATGTAAAATTTGAGCGTTATCAAAAAAATATTTTTTACGAAAATCGCAATTTTACGACTTTTTTCAATTTTTAAAATTTCTCCAGCTATTAACACCTACATGCTTTATCCGATTGTAATGATTTTTATACAGAACCTTAATTTTATGAATTAATATATTCTTGTAAAATTTGTGCGCAATCGAATAATTATTTCTTATGAAAATTTCAATGTTACGATTTTTTCCTTTTTTAAAATTACGATTAATTAAAAAAAAAATTTAAGTTAATTTTTTATTAAATTAAATTTAATTTTTTATTAAATTTAATTTAATTTTAAAAATATCTTCAACTTAGTACCGGTAATGATTTTTTCACAGAACAACAGAAAATCCGCATAACACATGGCAGCTCAATGCACCAATTACGCTCATCCAACAACGCGGCGGGACTTAAGCGTTTTCCTAGTTTTAACAAATTTTTGTATTTTGGGGGATATCACATATTTTTGTTGTTTGTTTCATATCAAGGCGTGAAATACGTGAAATACGTGTAAAGGTGGATACAGTGCCGTTTAAAACAGATAGTCTAGAAACAAAAGCTACTATCTTTTGTTTTTGTTTACAATCTGTAGTTGGCAATATACAATGTTTTTATTAAATTTCCTATGGTTAATGTCGTCTTGGGTATTTGTGTGAATGATTTGTTGACCGGAATATAACACATTGACGCATAATTTTAATCAGCAATTAAAATATTAAAATTGTATTAAATACGATCTAAAGTTTTTCCCAAAGTTAAGGGTGGTAGGGAACAGTGGGGGTGAAATATTTCTTGCCTCCTGGCGGATTATTATGTTTCATATTAGTATGTACCATCATGCCAAATTTCATGCTGATAACTCATTAGGTGCCTTCATGGTGAATGCTGGAATTCAAGGTAAAAATAATATAAACTATTAGGGATGGGGTTTGAAAAAAATGTGGTTTAGGAATTGAGAATAAGCCGATTGGGTTGAAACACATTAAAACATAACTTCAATAACTAATTTGAATAAAACATCAATTTTAGATTAGAGCTATGAATTATTCCAATTTTAGGGGGTGTTAAAGAATTTCATGATGATAACTCACTAGGAAAACGCTTAAGTCCCGCCGCGTTGTTGGATGAGCGTAATTGGTGCATTGAGCTGCCATGTGTTATGCGGATTTACTGTTGTTCTGTAAAAAAATAATTACTAAGTTGAAGATATTTTTAAAATTAAATAAATTTTAATAACAAATTTTACACGAATATATTAATTCATAAAATTAAGGTTCTGTAAAAAAATGATCACAATCGGATAAAGCATGTAGGTGTTATAAGCTGAAGAAATTTTAAAAATTGAAAAAAGTCGTAAAATTGCGATTTTCGTAAACAATATTTTTTTGATAACGCTCAAATTTTACACGAATATATCAATTCATAAAATTAAGGTTCTGTGAAAAAATCATTACAATCGGACAAAGCATGCAGGTGTTGTAAGTCGAAGAAATTTTTAAAAAATCGAAAAAAATCGTAAAATTGCGATTTTCATGAGAATTTTTTTTTCGATTAAGCTCAAAAACGTGGCAGTTCTAAGTTCAGAGATTTCGAAGACCTCCATAAAATTTCATCGCAATCGGAGTATCGGTTTAGCCGGAATCGTGCTAACAAACAGACAAAAATACAAAAAAAAAAAAAAAAAAAAAAAAAAAAAAAAAAAAAACATTCCGGATTTTTTTTCTCCAGTGTAGTGAAATGGAATCTTCGCTTCGCTTGCTACGCTCGCTACGCTCATCCAATTAGGTGCCTTCGTGGTGAATGCTGAAAATCAACGTAAAAATAATATTAACTATTAGGGATGGGGGTTGACAAAATGTGGTTTATATAATGAGAATAGGCCGATTGGGTTAAAACACATTAGAACATAATTTTAATAACTTATTTGATTAATAAAAATTCAATTTTGGGTTAGAGCTATGAATTATTTTAATTTTAGGGGATGATTTAGGCCGTTGGGGGTAGAATATTGCTTGTCTCTCGGCGGAAGTATGTGAGTCTGAGGTACATCTAAGTGTGGTCCAAGTTTCATAGTTCTTGCTTTCCATGTTCTTTGAGGGCTGCTTGAGTTGGAGGGATATTTTCCAAGCTTCTATTCTTTTTAGTGCCTTACTCTTTCGGCAATCATTCACTGATTGTGCAGATGAACTGCGATCGTACATTAAAACAACGGAGAGTTCGAGACTTGACAGTTGCGCATCAGATACGATCTGTGGAGCATTTGACAGTAAAGTAAACACGGGAGTGACTTCCTCGCAATGAGACCATGTATCCATCACGGTTTTCTTGTCTTTCCCGGAGAATGACGACACTGCGTCACACCCCCTGAACGCGTGCCAGAATGGCAAGGTTGAACATTTAGCTTTTCCCAAAATTTGCGCATATTCATGGCAGCATTTATGCTTACCAACACCAAATTCATTCCAAAGTTCATCCACATTTAAATTATGATAAGCGTGCAGTGCTATAATGAGCACGTCCGAATCTACAGTGCTTAACATTATATGTCGGTAATAATTAAACAAACTTGAATGTTTTGCATGCAACAAAAGCCGGCCATAAGCTTCTTCGTGAATGCATGTATCAATTTTAGGATGTATCAATGGAGTCATTGTTTGAAATCAGGTGTATTCCGACAGTGCACACAAGAATATTCTGTTCACGAGATGCAGTTTCCACCAGTCGACGTGATACGAAATTAAAAAGTTCTTCTTTGAAAGTATACGCACAGATATGTATGGGATATTATATAAAGAATTGATATCTTCAAAAAATCAACCAAATTGCAGCGTGGGACGGGAGACCGCATTAAAGTTCTTGCGAAAACTCCAATTCCACAAAATTGGTCCAACTTTTTAAATTTCTTATCACGTCGACTAGTGGAAGTTGCATCTCGTGAACAGACCACTCTTGTGTGCACTGTCGGAATACATGTGATTTCAACCAACAACTCCACTGATCAGCCGAAATTGATCCATGCACTCACGAAGAAGCTGATGCCCGGCTTCTGTTGTTTGCAAAACATGCAGTTGCAAGTTTGTTTAATTACCGAATAATAATGATAAACACTGTAGATTCGGACGTACTCATTATAGCACTGCACACTTATCATAAATTAAATGTGGATGAACTTTGGAATGAATTTGGTGTTGGTAAGCATAAATGAGAATGCGCAAAGTTTGGTAGAAGCTAAATGTTCAGCCTTGCCATTCTGGCACGCGTTCAGGGGGTGTGACGCAGTGTCGTCATTCTCCGGGAAAGACAAGAAAACCGTGATGGATACATGGTCTCATTTCGAGGAAGTCACTCATATGTTTACTTCACTGTCAAATGCTCCACAGATCGTATCTGATGCGCAACTGTCAATTCTAGAACGCTTCGTTGTCGTAATGTACGAATACGATCGCAGTTCATCTGCACAATCAGTGAATGATTGCCGAAAGCAGTAAGTCACCAAAAAGAAACGAAGCTTGGAAAATATCCCTCCAACTCAAGCAGCCCTCAAAGAACATGGAAAGCAAGCTGCTTACCAAGCAGGACACATTTGGGGACAATGCTTGGTTCAAGCTGCCATACTTCCAGAACCAACTGATTGGGGCTGCGCACTACCGAATCAGGCTTCCAGAGGTAAATATTGGTACTGGTTCAAATAATGATGACTGCGTTATTGTTAACATATATAATTTTCGTAATCACACTCTGTGTTTTCTACTTGCAGGTGTCATTGCAATGCCGTTAATTAGTAAGATGTAGCAGCAAGATTAATTGCGGACCTAAATTCTGTTGCGTGAAAATGTCTTTACTTTGCTCTCATTTGTGTATCTGCGACAGAGAGTGATCAAGAAGTGATGTGTAATTGTGTGATGACAATATGCAATGTGATGTCACCATCATGAATCATGCGATACTGGTAATAATATAGTGCAAAGAGTGAACTTACAAAATTAAGAAACAAAATATGGTTCCTAAACGAATCAAGCCAAGGTTGTCACATTGTTAATGGCATTGTGAATTGATAAATTTGGTGTGAATAATAATGTACCATTTGCATCCAATAGCATTATTAAATTTTAATGTAGGCCCTATATTTAATCATGCTGCAAACAAAAAATAATTAACTTTGACAACTATGTTACGCTTTAGGATAGCTGTAAATCGACGTTTTAAATTATTTCTTTAATTGTTGTTCATTAATATAAACTGAATTGAACATTTATTTTTGTAAAAATATAACATACATAAAAACATTTTCTGAAAAATTTATATGTTTTAGAACAAAAAAACATAATTGATTGATTAAATAATTAAGTAATTAAACTAAGATTAAATGTTGTGACTTATATCGAAAATACTTCCAGTTGGTTTGAGACCTAAGTAACTATGAAAATGCAAATTAAACAAACTTTTCATCTTATTGTAGTGTTTAATTTACATATTTGATTTTTTTATTAATTGATTGATTTTATTAATTATCATTAATTAAATTTCACTTTAAACAAATCACAAATGTTGTATGCATTATTTGCTTTCATTTAATACCTCACTTGACCACTTTGAGTTGAATAAATTCTGATTATCTTAATTTAATTGATTAATGTAATTACATTAATTACTCATAGAAATATTAGTGGTTCATCTTGGGGCCATAAATTTTTGGATTCAGCACACTCGAATTAGTCAGTATGCAAATTTTCGCGCTTGTTTCACATTTTGCACTAATTTGGCAAATTGAAAGACATCTTTATCCCACTAATGTACCGTTTTCTCTGTAGGCTTATTCCTCTCTGGCAGAATCCCCCCCACCAACCAACCAACCAACCAGCCAGCCGGAAGATTTTCGTCGATTTTTACGCACTTTTTTAACACAGAACGGGCTATCGGATCGGGCTGATTTTATTTTTTGGTATGTCATGGACCACATATCAGGTCATATACCGAGTTTCAAGATTGTAAATCTTTCGGGACGGCATGTGCAGATAGCTGAAAACCCCCCAACTCGGGTAGGAGTAAACAGGGTCGAGTTATCATCGCCTTATAGCAGTCGCGTGCGCTTGGCTGCGGGCGAACGACCGTCGCCCTAGATAACAATTACACCTACGGGAGTGTTTCCCGACTAACCAAATAGAGAAATCTACACTATCGTTCCTGATGCAGAAATACTACTAGAATTAATCATCTTAAGGCTATTCCAGAGCACTCTTACCGATATTTTGAAAGTCAACGGAAAATGGCTTAAAGCTGGTTAGATGAAAGATGAACTTGAATAAGAAAGGAAAAAAAATAACTTTTTTTTTGGACGGGACAAAAGCTCTATTTTGGCCGTTATATGCAAATTTTGGGTCATTACGGAAATGAATGTTTTGGATGCAATATTTAATTTTTAGCTATGATTTTTTTTTTATTGCTTCAACACACCTTTGTCTCTGGACTAAGTATAAGGGAAAAGAATTTTTTGAAATAATGTTCGATGTACGATTTTTTTTGTCACATGGTACAAAAAAGAGTTTTGAACCGGAACACGAAAAAATCGTTCATCAAAAGTTATTTCATAAAATTAGTTTCCCTTGTATTCAGTCCAGAGACAAAGGTGTGTTGAAGCAATAAAAAAAAATCATAGCTAAAAATTAAATATTGCATCTAAAACATTCATTTCCGTAATGACCCAAAATTTGCATATTTTGGCCAAAATAGAGCTTTTGACCTGTCCAAAAAAAAAAGTTATTTTTTTTTCTTTTTTATTCAAGTTCATCTTTCATCCAACCAACTTTTAGCCATTTTCCGTTGACTTTCAAAATATCGGTAAGAGTGCTCTGGAATAGCCTTAAAGGGGATACAACCTCTCAAAATTGTTTTTTACCACATTATCTATAGCACAATACTACAATAAAATGAGCGTTTAAAAACTTTTATCTTGTAACTGTAATTTTACACAAATTATTTAATTTGTTTGATCCTGAAAGTTGCTAAAGTTTGGCGTTTTAAGAAATCTCTTAAATCGTCATAAAACCTGCTTATTTTTTGTTTCACATAGATATTAGAGCATCGTAACAATCTAGAATAGGACTTTATAACATTGTGTCTTGAAACTGGAAAAAAATATACACACAAACATGCAAAAACTGCATTCAAAAATCACACATCTTCTTGGAAATCAGCATATTTTGACCAACTAACAAAAAATACAACGGATCTACAGAAAAACTGTCGAGTACATCAATATGGCCAATATGTTTTTTGATCAAAATCACGGGGCATAAAGATCGTCCCCATGTTATTTTTATGGGAGATTTTTGGCGATTGGATGACCTATAGCAAAAATGTTTCCAAGTTTGATAATTTTTTCGGGACATGGTGGACCCAATAACTTTTTCTGTTACTTTTTAAATTCATTACTAGATAGAGAGACCTTTTTTTTCGTTTAGCTGGTGAATATCCCTTCAATATAAAATTATGTGCTATAGATAATAAACATGTGAGTAATTTTTAAATCTTTTGGGTATACACCGTAATTTACAACAGTAAAGATTGTGAGGCTGACCGATATAACGGAGGTATAGTAGTATGGCAGTTTGCTGTAAATATAAGTGTATGTTATTTATAGCTGTGCCGTGTGTACAAAAGAGTTATTTACAATAGGGCTCGTCCTTCAGATTCCTAGCCTTCAAACTCAACCCACCACCAGGCTACCAGCTGCCTGCATTAAACTCTGTCCCCCTGAGGGACACAAACTCTCCATTCACAAACGTCGCACTAGTTGCCAGCCAAAAAGGGGGTTACTCCCATCTAGTTTAATCAATCCTCTATTCCTCGCCCTATTAGATATTGCTTTAGCTTAACATTATAATACCCCGAAAACGGACATAACTATACTTTTTGTGTATATCGTTGCTATTTCAGGGAAAATCGGAGCCGTTAATTTCAAAAAAAAAATAAAGAATTTTTAATTTAAAAAAAACCCAAAATGTTCACTGCCCACTTGTTGAAAGTGTATATTTCGAGGCGGGACTGATTTTATTCAACAGAAGTTATTGGAATTGCATCAGTTTTTCTTATAGCATATATATTCTTGAAGCATCCACCCTTGTTAAAAGAAAAACCGGTTCTAATGCACCATCTCTCAACAACCATATCCATACCCACAACACACGACAAATAAACAAAATACATGTAACTCAGCACAAGACAAATTTTACACAAATCAACTCAATGTACATAAATTATAAGATTTTTAATAAGTTAGGTCTACAGATCTGACCAACATAAAAAATACTGACACATTCCGCACTTAGCTAAAACAATTACTGAATGAAAAAGCATGCTACTCGCTCGAAGAATTCTTCGCAGATACATTATCTTAGTCGAAGTCTACAAGCTTAAAAAAGGAAAAAAAACTTGTTTCTACTAGGCCTTTTTCTTAATTACAAATATTAATTACAATTTTATTGTATTCTCTAAATGTGTAAAGTTAAAATGAATAGTATAATGTAGTTTAAAATAGTATAGCACAGTTTCACGACTGTTATTTTTTAATTACAATCATAAATGTACTTTCCACATACCTTTCAAACCAAGGGTCAAGATCATTACTTGTATGTCCTGTGTATACATTGTAAATCATGGAAATAAAGCTTTAAATCAAGTGGATATTAATTACCGGTATGTAAAGCGTACGAGGCTTTTGTTTGGATGCTCAGCATAAAGACAGTGCAGTACTTTCGTACCTTTCGAAATATCTGCAGGAAAAATTGAAGTTGCCTTTGCCTTTGACAAATGTCACAGCTATTGTTTCCAGTGAGTCCTCAAATTCAATAAAAATGACAGTTTTTGGTCGCTATTTACGTATTTTTATGACCAAAATGATTTTTTTGGGCATCAGCTTTCTGAGTATGCACCAAAGGAAAATTATCTTGTTCAATAAAAAAATGGGTACTTACGTTCCCGTTCTAAGTTGATTGTTATTTCGAACTTCATCCAGTCTCGTACACAACGCTGTTTCCATTCAATTTTTTACCATACACTTTTCATCGATATAAAGATTATGAGATAGAGTAGGTACCAAAGCCTTTTTTTTGAAACCCTTATTTTATTTAAAGTATACCTACTTCTGCAAGATATCACAGTTCTGAGCTAATTTAAAACACACATATTACAAATTACATAACTAACAAGTACAATACTAATACACACAACTCACATGGAAGAAAGTCCACAGATCAATGACTAAAATACTCTGCAAGAGAGTAAAACTCTTTTTCCAGCAGCCAGATTTTGACACTATTTTTAAAACTACTTTCACCTGATCTGCCTTTTATATTATTTGGTAAGTGATTAAAAATTTTCCTTCCCGCTTGGATAGGGTCACTATCTGCTAGCCTAAGCCTAGTTTGGTCCTGGTGGAGATTGTCTTTAAGTCTAGTGTTGTGGGTGTGCACATTAGGCCTACTGTTCCTTTGAAACAAGGTGGGATTTTCATTGACAAAGCATGCCATTTCAAGTATATAAGTACCAGTCACTACGTATATCACAGCACTCAATCCGTATTCCCTTACAAAAATTTTAGTAGTCAAACCTAGTCTCTTGACTATGTTTTTTTGACTATGTTTTGACTACTGTTTGACACACATCCGACACATTGTTTGGTCTTACAAATACACAGTTCCAATGCATATCCGTCCGGATATGTTCCAACTACCTTTTGACAACAAAATGGCGATCTCTTAAACATCCCGAATTGATAGTCATTACATAGTCAAAACATAGTTGGATGTGTTCCAACTACTATTGGTGATCTTTTGACACCTGGCTTGGCCAATCAAATTATATTAAAAGCATAGTCAAATGCTAGTCATTACATAGTTGACTATGTTCCGACTACCTTTTGACAACCTTTTGGCGATGTTGAAAAAACTACGGTGCTCGGCTTGTAATAAAATGTAGGTAGCTAGCTTTTAGGCCTAATTGAAACATTTATTTACATTTACACATACTTTATTAGAGCGGTGACAATTAGAACAGGTATGAGTTACTTTATTAGAACGGTGACAATTAGAACAGGTATTATTAAGTAAACAATTTTGGACTATTTGCTCATTGCTGTTAGTATTTAAAATAGTAGTTTATGTTTTTATTGATGACATTTGAAGGGTGCTGACACTGAAAGTGCCCAAACCTACCTATATATTTTAAAGAACAGCAAATAGCCTAGTCAAACATTGCTTTGTTAATTAATGCTTACATATTATTGTTAGGACCACAGGACTGCGATTCTATAACTCTGACAGAGTTGGACCCAGGCGTTTTCTACCGTAATCGACTCGGTTGTAAGTGATCGACCCAGTTGAGGTCGATATCGTTGCGATATAATCCGTGACAACCGAGTCCGACTCGGTTATATTTGTATAAAATGGTGGATGATAAGCCTTGGCCTACACGTAAACACAACCAGATTTTTAACTTTCTCAAACGAATAACAATAGTATGCTCAAAGAAAACCTACCTTTAGTAAGGGCCTACCCCTAAAAGTCCCGTGCGTTCCCTTTTCTCATAAAAATTATACCATTTAAATCCAATTTCTCCCCGATTGGAAATAATACACACATCTATGTCATTTCGAATATTTGACAACTGACTGCGAATCATTTGTTCACATTTGACCGTCCACGGCCATGTAAATCATACCTTTCGACCTCGACCAACAACAACCGGAACGATTACTGTTACTACAGAGTCGGTCCCGTGACAGAGTTGAACCCGTGAAGTTACTGAATAGGGGCCCTGGACCAGGAAACCCTTCAGGTATATTTTGGGGTTATCATTGTATCCAATAATGAATAATCTAGTTGTGATTCTCATCTTTGTATATTATTTTATTAAATCTGCCCTATTAAGTACATTGTTGTGGCAGAAATGTAATATAAAAGGTAGGCCTGCAAGTGGGTAAATATGGAAGGCCTAAACCTGCTTTATCAAGCATGTGGAGAGCCTGAATAGAAGGTGATGTCTTCATCTGTCTCACTTAAATGTTCATGTTCCAGAACAAACGTACGTCACCAAGTGTATGTCAGTAGGCAGAATGAATTGAATCCATTGTAGGCCGACAAGAATAATTTTCTTCTGACTGGTAGCGGGCAAATGATGAGCATTGGGAGGGAGTTTCATAAGAACATATTTCTTGAGATATGTCAGTGGGAAACTTCAGAGAGTCTAGGTTCTTCCTAGTTAGGGCCTGTATGAGTATGACGGGATTGACGGCGTAGCCTTCTGATCCAAACTTCTTGTTTGTTTGGCATAAGCTAAAACAAAATAGATACACAAACAAATCAATTTTAATTTCCATGTTTATGAGCTTATTATAGGTTTAGACGTAGGCCTATAGGCGTAGTCTATATATCCAAAGATCATTTCACACATCAGCAAAGAAAGACATATTTTATACCGTATTGTTATACATTAACATTAAATGTCAATTTCATGTAGGTCCCAAGCCCATTTGGCATTTGATATAAGGATATTCATTGGTGGGCTACGTATGACACTGTGCACCCTCCCAGACACACACAAGAAACCCTCCGGAGAAGCTGTCCGAGCGCTTGGCCAGCACCTCACACATGTTAAACTTCATGCATTTTAAGACGGAACATTTAGTAAATAAATTATATTTAATTCTTTGTTATCTTGACACCTCTTCCAATGTGTTATTGCAACCACAATTGCTTGTATTGTACCATGTGCACGGCAGGTTTACAGAAAACAAAGCTATCGTTTTACTTTTCGTTCAGTTAAAGAAAACATACGTACGTACTAGGGATGGTTTATTAATTATTCTTGATAACTGAACAATTTTTATTTTATGCTGTTTTTATCTTGTGTGCGACCAGCCGAATTGTTTTCTCATGAAACAATTTACCCTACAGTCATTGTTTCATTCATACGCACGAGTAGTCTCCAATTTCAACACCCTTCTCGTCGACACATCGGCAGCTTTGAGTCGCAAACTCGTAGGCCTACAGTCAAACATCATTACGAGTTACGACCGGGCACATTTTTTAATGTTTCTGCACTCCTATTATGAAATTCGGCGCATTGACAACCGTTTTGTCTTGAGTGCAGCCGATATTGTAGGCCTATAGTTTGCCCAAGGTCAAGCCTTGTTTGCCGCTATCTCCAAGCCCCCCCTGTCCAATATGCGCCGAATTCTGTACCAGATCATTCAACAATCTCACGCTCATTTGGCCTTCTTGTTGTCACATAATAATAAATACCGGACATTAGAATAACGCTGTAAATGAACGGGAAAAAACAGTTGACTATCAAAACATCGGCTGACATCAAACTTCACAAAGACAATGCTGAAGACGAGAGGGTATAGGGTTACCATATGTGTCCCAGCAAAAAAGAGGACACTTCGTGCACAGACATTTGCGGACTACAAGGAGTCTGGGGCGGAGCCCCAGCCGCCGGAGGCGAATTTTACCGTCAGGATAGCGTTTAGAGCGATCTGAACAAGGGTCAAGGAAGAACAGTGGTGCTGACGCCTTTAAAATTGAGGGGTTGTTTTTAAGCGAGCGAAGCGAGCGTTTCCATTTGACTCTGCCGGAAAAATTAGTCACTGGTTTTGTTTTTTTTTTTGTTTGTTTGTTTGTTTTTTTTTTTTTTTTTTTTTTGTTTGTTTGTATGTCTCGCCATAACGTTCGAACGGAGGCTCGGATCGAGTTGAAATTTTGACCATCCGCAAGCTTCGTTCTCGATTGAATGCCATTAGTTTTGTGGCAAAATCGTTCAAAAAGTTAAAAAGTTACATTAAAGTTAATCAAAAGTTTTTTTCTAAAACTTAACGGGGACAAAATCTGAGATAGCCAAATCATTTAGAATGTCCGTCCGGTCACGAATATGTTAATTTTATTTTGATCCGATAAGTAGTGTAGGCCTAGATGGAAATTACATTATAACAAAAGTAACGTTGCCATGGCAACGAAAAGACGCGCAAAGTTTCTAATGCACTGCCACCTAGAAGTAATCAAAATACTTTCGAGGAAGCAGTCTATTATTTGTCAACAAATAGTTTTCCCAAGGAGTCAAGGTCCTCTAGATGGCGGTGGATTTTGTTCACAAAGTAAAGGTTTACACACGGGTTTACCCAAATACCTTGGCAATAATAAATAATATTGGAAACATGGCCCTGTGGACAGCGAGCGTCGCAAATTTTAAAATTTAAAAAAATGTGCAATGTGGGTCTAGCTATAGCACGTGCTCGCTTATCAACGCGTCCAACTGAGCGTTTCCTAGTTTAAATGAACACTACATTTTATGACAAAACTAAGACAAGTGGCCTAGGCCTACAACACTTCCTTACGTACGCCGTACGACGTGGACACAAGGCACAAAACGTACGGAAATGGTAACTAAATCACGTGATAGTACACTGCTTGCTGCACAGTCTGGCGTGTTGTGTGACACGCTCGGACATGATCGGCTGCTCGTATTCGACGATTTACGGTCGGTGGATGGTAAGTGAGAGGGCGGAAGGGTGTGCATGCGCCTCTGCATGGAATTGGGTGAAATAACCGGACATTTGCATTATTTTGAAAAAAAAAACGCCCGGACAGACATAAAAAAGAGGACATGTCCGGCAAAGCCGGACGTAGGCCTATGGTAACCCTAAGAGGGTACCACAGGATTGTTTACGCGATCACTACAATCACAGCTACCGCCACGCGCGGGGGAGGGAGTTTTTTTTTTGATGCCATGTATTGTCTGTACTATGTTATAGCTCGCGATCAGAAAAACCCGTTTTGAGCAGCTAGGAAATCCACGATTCAGGAGAAAAATTTTGTTGTAACATCGTCAATTAGTAATGTAAACGTGTAGCCTACACGTTTTTGTGACCAGGGTGTAAATGTTTAGTGAAATACACCCTTTCTGACATCCCTAGTAGGCCTAAGTACTACACTATGATTAGGGGAGAGCGGGGCACAGTGGTGGTAGGGGCACAGTGGTTTATTGGCTATATTTATTGTGTTATTTTGAATTTGGTGCCAATATTTTTTTAAATTGTGTTGGCACCAATGATACAATTATTTTACTATGCCTGGCCTACATCAAGCTGTGATAGCTCCAATGAAAATAAAAAGAAGAAAACAGCATCCGTCAATGCAAGAATTGGACTCCAGGCTGCAGTTATTTTGAAGACTTCCATCTACATTTCTGCATTTTGTTTTACTTACATAATTATCTCTGGAGTTTTCTCTACAAAATAAAGTATGAGATATTCAAATTCCATTGATTCTACGTCGTTTTAAATGCATAATTAAATAATATTGTACACTGGGGCACAGTGGTGCATTATAACGCCACATGTAAAAAAGTAAGGTTATAATTGTAATATTTCTTTTTAACTTGTTGTTTTTACTTTCAAGATAGTGAGAAATTGCAAAAGAAAATCTGTTGTAGGCCTAGGTATGACTGATGCTGGAGTCATGCTTAATGCTGTTAAATGAAGGTTAATCCATCCGATCGTCTGCTAAAGAGTACGGAATAGGGTCTAGCTGAAACTACTTCAAACAGATATGTTTTGAAGGCTAAAGCTGAAGATTTGACAATAGAAGAATAGATGATGATGAATTGGACACAGTGAAGAAGATGGCACCTAATTATGGAGTTAGGAAAGTTTTAAACTCTGAACTTGAGTGTATGCTAAGTGAAAACTTTCAATAACGGCATTGAAACTGCATCATGGCCTCCCTCCTGTTGAAGCTAGGAAGCTAGCATTCCAGTTTGCCAAAGCAAACCATTGCACAATGCCTCAGTTATTATAAAAAAACTTTCTGCATCAATAACAAAGGGGTCTACCGAGAGAACGCTCGGGAAAATTCTGTTCGGGAAAGATCTCTGCCAGTATGAGGCGTTATTAAAGTAAAAGGTAGTCCCTATGTAGACTATGATAAGCCTAGGCCTAAAATGATGATTTTAATTTGTTTAGATTAAATTTAAATTATTTTTTTTAATAAAAACTACTCTTTCTGTACACAGTTTTATGTTTTCTTTCATATGAACCACTGTGCCCCATAGGGTAAGCGGGGGGAATTGGGAGGTATGTTTAGAAAAAAATTAATTTTATAAATATTTTATATAAATTATGCACAAATACTCCCTTGAATGATATGTTGTTTGCTAAGGTTTAATAAAACATGTGCATTTTAGCAGTTATTGGTCATTAATCATATAAAAAGTGGAATTTTATGCTTCAACTACAAAACCACCCAATAACCCCCATGGGCAGTGGCGGCCCGACCATACAAATTCGGGGCCATGGCCCCGCGGGAAATAGGTGGGTGGTCAGCTCAGGGTGTATGGGGGTGGAGGGTGGGGGTGGACGTAGGTAGGCCAATGTGTTTGCTATATAAATATGAGCGATAAAAGAAATAGAATCATTCCTGTATGATGAAAACTTCCCGAACAAGCCAATACTCGTGTCAGATGGGAATGTAATTGTGATGTTTTTAAAATGCGCGCTCAAAAGATCGTGCCAAATAAACTGATTAAGTACACGGTCTTCCAAACGCGCGGTACCATCAAGAATCTATTTTTTTTTTCTGTAACCACTACTACCAGTGGTGCCCGGTGGGTATGGGTGTCCGCAAGGGGTGGGGGTGGGGCAGGGGGCAGGTGCCCCCCCTGGTTTTGCTTCCAAGATCCCTAGCCAAGCTTTTAACATTTGATAGTCCTATTTTCTTTGGTTTCTTCTTGAGCCATCATTTTTGTTAAAAACGAAATGCATGAATTAGCTTTATACTCAAGCAAGACCCAACCCCAATCGAGCTCAAAGACGAGACTTTCCAGGACAGTATAGCGCCCACCCCACGAGAGTAAGGTAGCGGCCGCTCCAGTAGCCAAGGGATGGGGGGCGGAGGGGCAAAGAAAGTTATTTTTGAGAAAAAAAAATATGGGAGAGAATAAAATAAAAAAAACACGACAATTCGAAAGAGGGTGTCACTGTAATGGGAATTATTTAAAGAAAACCGTACCAATGTTTATGTATGAACCTATATATTACTTGCGTAGACACAGGAAAAAGTGTAATAGATTTGTGTTAGCGCTGTGGTAAGACAATTAATTAAAGCAATTAAATACACTAAAAATAGAAAATTACAACACCCCAAAAAATATAATTAACATTATTGTAAGGCGCCCTACTAATTACAACAAAAATCAAGGACATATCCAACTATTGCCATCTCCAATGAAATAAAATAAATGTTTAGGTAAATCAACTCCACTCTATTATTTATATGCATATATTATTTTTGAATAGTTAAGATGTGAATTAGAATAATATTCGTTTCATTTTTATAAAAATTAACGTTAAAATTTGAGAAGGGTACACACGTCGCCTAAATATCCTGGTAATGTCAATTCGACTGCACAAAAACTACATTATTTTGATGTTGCATTTAGCCCACTACATTTTTTCTAAAACGCACCAAATGCACTCTAAAAGCATGTTTCAAAATTTTCACCTGCGGCGCTATTGTTTTATTTTGCCCGTCCCGGACAAGATTCTTGTGGACGCCCTTGCCAATAGTATGTTTAGTTTGCCACGGCATATCCAAGGGCTCGCCTTAAAACGTGTTTTAGGACACCAAAATTGGGTGCATAAGCGCCCGCAGAAGGGGGTGCCCCTCTGGCCCCGAGCAAGCAGAAGTACTAATTAGCCCTCATTTGATGTGTGGATTTATTATTAAAACTTGTTCAGTCGATTTCTTTATTGATAAACATTTGTTAAATTTAATGGTTGCCATTATTTTCTGCGAGGGTAAGTAGCATATTGTGTCTTTTACCTGCAATAGTTCGTCTTGAGTTTTGAAAAGAATACCACTCGTTTTGACCGTCACAATAAAAGGCTTGCAAAAGCGAAGATGTGAGGTAGGGGAAAGTCAGATTATCTCAGTGGACAAAAAAGCTAATAACCGCCCAAATCAATGTTGAGAATATGTGGCTTTTGACAAAAGGACAAAAAAAATGGGGGAAGGGGAATATTTTGAAGGTTTCCTTTGGTGGTTTTTTAGTTTCGAGTATCGACTGCACAAAAAATTTCATAATTTTGGGATTGTATTCAGCCCACTACATTTTTCTAAAACCCACCAAATGCATTCTAAAAACCTGATTTTCAAATTTTCGCCTGCGGCGCTATTGTTGGGGGGCTCCGCCCCCCAAACCCCCCGTGCTTGCCTAACGAAAGTACAAATTGTAGCTTTTACCCCCCCCCTAGCAAAATTCCTGCGGGCGCCCATTCGTGGGTGGGTGTAATACTATAAAGTTGGCCCCGCGGGTTATCAGGGGTTCAAGCCGCCACTGCCCATGGGGGCAATTGGGTGGAGGCCTGAAATCTTCTATAATACACATGCTGTAGAATGGGGGTAAATGGGTGGTGATAGAGGAAGTGAAACTGAAGAGATTGATACCTCACACTTTGTTGTAGGTTAAAAACTAATGGTTTTATTGAATAATGTTATAATTAATTATATTTTATGCAACGATAAACAAAATATGCAAATTAGAATAGACTATAACTATTTTTACATTTTTGTCTTGGTTTTTACTAAAGATACTTAATGTGTGAACAAACTGCAACAAGATTTCCATAATTTTAATATAAAATTAAAAACTTATTAAACTTTAAAAACTTTAAAAAAATCACTGAAAAAATTGCCATTAGACTAGATTTATAGGTTATGTTGCCCTATGTCAAAAACTTGAAAATGTGGGAAATTGTTGCAGATATCACTGCCATCTAAAAATATCACTAAAATTAGTTGGTTTCAAGAGCAATCTGGTGGAAAAAGTTTATATTAGCAGGTAAAACATAACTTTGAAGTTCAACTTCTTTACCACCCATTTCCCCACAATGGGGGTAATTGGGTGGTACTTATTTAATTGCTTTTTTTCATTGATAATATTTTGTTCATTGTTGTGATAAATACACAAACAATATTTGTCAATATCTTTAATACTTTAAAACAAGCATTGGATTGAAAATACAATGCTTGGAAATTAATAGAACTCAACTTAACATTTGCAATTGTGAAGTTCTAAATAACTTTCAGTCCTCTTCCATTGACAACAATAAGAAAATCTTCTTTAACAATTATAATTTGTTCATAAACCAACTACATATTGTTAATTATTTAAGAGGGATATCTTATGAGAATTTTAAGATAGTTTGCTCACTTTATCTGTACCTACCTAATAACTTGGGAAAATGGAAAAAATAAATGTTCCACCCAATTACCCCCACCTCCCAATTACCCCCGCTTACCCTACTGTTCACCACTGTGCCCCGAGGCGGGGCACAGTGGTGTCATTTACGCAGGACTTTGTATATTTTGTTTAGTTTTTTGTTTGCATTTGTATTGTGTGACTAGATTAACTATATGGTTGTAGAAGGATGTAGCTTGAACTGTGTAATTTTTCATCCAGTTTCAGTCATTATTAGAGCAAAAAATAAATAATGCCAAAAAGTACACCACTGTGCCCCGCTCTCCCCTATTAGTGATTGACAGTGTTAATTTGGTTATCGTTTAGCGTGCTTGCATTTTGCGGATTAAAAGTAAAAGAACAGTATTTTTAAATGTTTATGTAACGATGCGATACAGCATACAGGTGTGTTTAAACGTAATAGATTAACTTGTGACTAAAATAAGCATGTATGTGTTTATTAGTTCTTTTCTTACATCTCATAGGTGAGGCCTTTACCTAAATATCAATGGTTTCAAGGCTTTCTTCAGCAAATAAGAAAGAAGCAAACACCAGTTGCCCTAAATTTAAATACATACGTCTGTTCAGTATTATTACTGACTTTTCACACTGAAAACATTTAGTTTGCATGCTATTTAACAATGCATGCCGCCCGCAGAGCTAGGATGTCGTTTCAAGGCGACGCGATGCGCAGAACTCGACAAAACGTATTTGCGGGAATGCCAGACCTCGGTAAGGAAGAATATCATTCGACCATGCCCCAAGCCTAACCCTACGCTTCCCCTTCACCCCCCCCCCACCCCCAGGGCCCCAACCTACCATCAAATGGATACTGAGTCAACAAAGTCTACGTCTAAGCTGCGATCCACACCCGAGCATTTTACTCCGAACAAGCCGATCAAAAAGCTCTCTGTATTCTTTGAGTTCGTCGTTGCTCGTCCTGTTCCCATAACCGGTGGGTAAACCACACTAGCCAATTTTGCTCTGCTTGTTCGAGGGGAAAATGCTCAGGTGTGAATGCAGCTTAAGGTTCACTGTTTAATATTCCCACCCAAGGACACGATAGTCCTCTGCCTAGAGCTAAAACAAAATTGTCTAGCAAACTTTGGGCTAGGCCTGGCCTACAAGTAGGCCTACATATTATCCTCTCCGTGCCTAGGCCTATAGGCACCGTGCGTTGATACTACTAGCGCTCGTAGCGGCGGATTCTAACATTAAATTGATGAAGCTGGCCACAGCTGACGTAAAAGCTATGGTAAATGCTTGCATTTTGCTCATGTTTATGTCAGACAAGAGTGTTATTATTTGCCTCCATATGACGTGAAAGTCGATGTCAGTACATTAAATTGTTTTATCTATATCAGTGTCACTATAAAATTGCCGCAATCGCCCTAATCGTTCAATAAAATGTAAGCCTCGCCGGCCTAGCCTGGCCTAGCTAACCCTAGGCCTAGGCCTACCTAGACTGGGGCCTACAGTTCAAGGGGAACTGTCATGTCCTGCGATTGTGATACCGAATGTAGTGTTAGCATGTAGAATAATTTTGAAATGATGTGATAAGCCTAGCGTAGGTTACAAACTTTGATTGTGTTTTTTATGGGCTAGGACAAGGCCTTGGCTCATCAGACTAAAGCAAACAAACCTAGGGCTAGGCCTAGCCCTCGGGGGTAGCTGGGCTTGGCCCTAGGCCTAGGCCTACTTCAGGGTTTTTATTGTGAATGAATTGTGTAAGATTATTGTTTCAACGTTTTGCACAAGGTGCCCAGCCTCTAAGGTAGCGACTAGCGAATAAAGTTGTAGGCCCCTAGCATTGACAAAACCACTAGGCCAAGGGAAGACCTAGATCAACCAAGTAGGCCTACCCTAGGTGGTAAAAACCTATGGCTTAGGCCCTAGGGCTGCATGAGGGACTTAATTTCGAGCAGAAAGTCAAAATTACTTCTACAGGCTAACAGAAGCCTACAGTCCGTAGGCCTATCACCATCGCAGGGCATGACATGACTTGACAGTTCCCCTTGAACTTTAGGCCCCAGTATGCCCCAGTCTAGCTAGGCCGCGGCCAGGCTTACATTTTATTGAACGATTAGTCTTTCAGACTGCGATTGCATCAATTTTATAGTGACACTGACATATAAAACAATTTAATATACTTCCATCGACTTTCACGTCATATGGAGGCAAGTTGACAGATGTCTGCCTCACAACTCCCGCAGTTTTAAGCTGTTTATTTCGCCCGACTTAATTTCCGTCACGTCTAATACATGACCTGCTTTGGCCAGTTCCAATCATTTTTAAAAACATTTAGGTGCATTGAAGAACGCAAGCACACTTTTAAATCCGTATTTTTATGATTATATCGGGACGCTATCGGACACTGCATATGGTAAAGGCCATGTAAAGGCCTAGTAGGAACAGTTGTTATTCATCAATATGGTTCGGGCAGCTGCCGCTTGTGCGCGCTGCCTGTAAATTCACTAGCGCCATCAGTGGCTATTCACCCTGCCTATAGGCATAGACTTTTTACGACCTAGCTTTTATTACTAGAGTTAAATTAACTTTGGTTGAATGAGGGTTACTCACTTGCATAATGTGCATACAATAGGCCTACCTTCTAAAAGGCATGCGATGCGGACTTGACTTGATGTGACATGTCGTTTACATGAACGAGCGTACCAACATTACTCGAGTAACTCATGAGAGTTTTAAGTTTTTACGAGAGTTGATATTCCAACTAGCGTTGCAAGTTGCAATTCGATGTGATTTTTACCACAAAAATTACACGCATTTTTGACCAACCCGCGTAAAATACTCGTAGTCGTAGGCTAATAAAAACCAGGTCTTATTGGCGTTAAATCAACTAGGCCTAAGCCTAGGATTAAACGAGTTACCCACGGGTTTTATTTAGGCATAACTTTGATTACCGTCGTAACTAAGCCTAGCCTCATGGGAGTTTTAAGTTTTTACGAAAGTTGATATTCCAACTAGCGTTGCAAGTTGCAATTCGATGTGATTTTTACCACAAAAATTACACGCATTTTTGACCAACCCGCATAAAATACTCGTAGGCCTAGGCTAATAAAAACCAGGTCTTATTGGCGTTAAATCAACTAGGCCTAAGCCTAGGATTAAACGAGTTACCCACGGGTTTTATTTAGGCATAACTTTGATTACCGTCGTAACTAAGCCTAGGCCATAGCCTAGGTAGGGTCTAGCCTATAAACATAACCTAGCTAGGCCTAGGTTAGGCCCTTCTTACCAAACTTATTGTTGTTGAATAGTGGGCATTAATTAAGAAAAATTTGATCTGCATGTATCAATAATGGTTCAGGCCTAGGGCCTAGGGCCTTGCCCCTTCGGTACTTCTTCGGCTAGGGGGGTCCAACTTTTATAGGGCTATACACTGTAACGGAAAGGATTTCGGGTGCGCTCTTATCGATTATATCCTAGAACTAGCGCGGCGCACTGTAGCCAGCGGAAAGTTCAGCTAATCTAACAAAAGTAGCCTAGGCCTAGTAGGCTACACCTTTAACATAAGTAGTAACAAGGCAATATAGCAGTGTTAACAAGGTGTATAAAAGTTGGACCCCCCTAGCCGAAGAAGTGCCCACCCTTCTGGTAGTTAATAAGTACATAATTTTGAAACAACAAAACAATATTACGTATAGGGAACACACACGTGACGTCACAGCTCGGCGCGGATCTTACTGATGGACAAGCATCCTCTTTTCGCAAGTTGACGCCTGATGAACGGCTCAACAAATATCACGCTCTAACTTTTATACTATTCATTATTTGGACAAAACTTAAGAGGAATAATATTTAGCAAACATATCATTTCTTCTAATAGCGATTATTTCGATTTTTTTTAGAGAACCGTTAGCTTGTTATAACAATGTACGCATTATAAATGACAAAATTATCAACATCTTTAAGTCTTTTCAACTTCAATTGACACAAAACTACTGATCGGATTTCAAAAAGAATTCTCTCTAAATATGCATCTAACTAATTAGACAAGAAATAAAATAAACTTTCTAGATAGAAAAAGCACAGAACAAAATTTTACAGCATAGCGTGCAGTTTTTCACGGCTCATCCGCACGTCAAAAGGGCGTATTTTAGATGAAAACACATACCATGCGTTTTACCCTATGCTATAAATTTTCATTCTGCGCACTTTCTATCGAGAAAGTTTATTTATTTCTTGTCTAAACAGTCCGATGAATTTTTTGAAAGCGGTCTTGTCAAAATCCGATCACTAGATTTTGTCAATTGAAGTTGTTTATTACATTTCATAAAAAAACAAGTAAAAGTCTTAAATTTTATTTTAATATGTACATCGAAATAACAAGTTTAAAGGGCCCGGTGTAAAAATTCAAAGTAATCGCTATTAAAAGGGAATGTTTATATTTGCAAAATTTATTTTTCCCTTTCTTAAGTTTTTCCCCCAATAATGAATGGGAAAAAATTTTAGAGGGGTGATAAGTGTGCGAGGGTTCAGCGGGCTTTCCACTTCCCCCCCGAACCGAGGGTTGCTTGTCCCCCATTTTGGGCTCAAAACGGAGAATCCCCCACCCCCTCGATTTTAAAGAAAGGTGTTTTCCCCCTATGGGGCCCTAGGCCTAATTTTGAGGTTATGTAGCCTGAAAGGGTCATTTTTACATTCCCTTGCAACCAGCTGGTAAGACGTGCTGGGGGCCAAAAATCGGGGTTTTTACGGGGAGTTAAAAATTTTACACAAAAACAAAAATTACCGGCGTTAAATGCTTGTAATAAAATCAGGGTAATCATGAAAGGGCCACAGACAGACAAACTGGGGCCCTAGATTACACCCACCCAAGCGGGCCCCAAAAACCTGGGCCTGGCTTTAAAAGGTTTTTTTATTGAGGGAAAAAAAAATTTTTTAAAACACGAATTATAGAAAAAATATACTTACTTAGAAACTTTAGCCATATTTGGGCCCCAATTTTCAAAGGGTTTTTTCTTTTTTTTAGAACACATGTGAGGTTTTAGGGGTTTGGGAGCTAAACCCGGAAGTTTTTGTCATCCATTTTGTAGTCAAAAGTAATTTCCTATCTGTTTCAATATGGTTTTAAAAATTAAAAAAAATTATATAAAGGGACTTTTGAATAGCGAAAAGAAAAAATTAAAAATCAAAATTTAAAAAATACTGGGAAATTATTTAAAATGTCGATTAAAACTTAAAATTTTTCCCTTTTGACAGTTTGGTACATTCAGACAAAAATTCGAAATTGTTTGTAGATTTTGCATGTAAAATATTTTTAACTTTAGCGTTATCAGTGTTTTCATGATTTTTTAAACTTTTTCATCCCAAAAGGATGTTAAAATATTATTATTTTTAAATGAAAAAATGGGGACAAATCCCCCCCCCCCCCCCCCCCCCCCCCTCAAACTATAAGTAAAAATTTAAAACCCCTTAGGCTACCTTTAAAAAAAACTTTTTTGGGACTTTAAAATACTATTTAAAATCGATAAAATTTAAAAAAAAAAAATTTTTCCCTCTTTTGTAAATTTTAGGGGGATCTTATTCCACTTTGGGAAAATTTTAGCCCCCACAAAATTTTTTTTGGGGCCCAATAGTATTTCGTTAAATTTTTGGAATTTTAAAAATACGAGGCCCCAAATTCAAATTTTATTTCCCAAAAAAGGTATTTTGGGCACAAATTATCTGACATTGTCATAAGCCTCCAAAACCGCCACCCAAACCCTACCCCTCTCCTAAATTCACACTTTTGGTTTCTTCCCCCCCCTCCTCCCCACATTTTTTTTTTACTAAAAAAACTAAATAATTTTAAAATGAAAAAAACGTTTTCCCCGTGGGAAATTTTTACAGATATTTCCCAAACCCTTACATCACCAACTCCCTATAAAGACTACACTTCTTGCCCAAAATTTCCCCCCCCCCTTTTTTAAACCGGGCTCCCTTTCCCCCCCCCCCCAAAAAAAGTTCCCACTTTTTAAAATTTTCTTTTTGATTTATTTAATTGACATTTTGCAAAACCCACAAAAATCGTTTCCCAAAATCATTTTCCCCCCTTCCCAACCCCCCCCTTCCCCCTACTTTAACCCTTCCCCCCGGCCTTTTAGGTAAATTTTATCAGTTTTCAACGATCTTGGGCTTCCCCCCCTGGGCCCAAAAATTCCCCAAAGACAATTCCCCCCCAAAAAATTTTTTAAAAAAAAAAAAAAAAACCCCAAAATTTTTTAATATCCCCAAAAAAAACCCCCCTTTTTATTCAAAATTTGATTCCATCCTAAAATCATAGTTTTTTCTCATTCCACCCATTTGACATAGCAGCACCCCTACACCCGGGCCCGGTCTGTCAAGGGCTTTGGGGTAGGCCTATGGCGTGGCAAAAGGCGAAAATGCCCGTCGGCATGTCCCTGCCCCCCCTCCCAAGCAAAACATAAAGAAAAAGGATGAAAAAAAATTTTATTTCCCGTAAAAGGGAACCCCCCCTACCCCTGTTGGGTGGCGGCGGACATTTTTTAATTTTGGGGCTCAAAATATTAAAACGGCCTGCCTTTTGGGGACTATGTGTTTGCGATGATTTTTGGGTATGGATACTTTTGGGCTACTATAAATATGTTTCTGGGAACTAACTGACTTGTTTTCCCGCAATTGTTTGGGAAAGGATACCCTTTTTCTACTCTTTGACTAGTTCCTTCGACCCGGGCCCGACTAAAGTTTTTGCGACCTTTTGGGGAATTTTTGACGATGGAGTCTTTTGACTAATATTTGAAGATGTGTTGAATACCAACCAAAAAAATAGTCAACACATCTTTTTGGGTATGTTTTTGCGAGAAACCAAAGTTAGTCACGCGATGCCTTTTACACATATTTAGCCCCCCGGGTTTTTACTACTAAAAAATTTTTTTAAGGGTTTCCCCCCCTTCCCCGGGTTTGAGTTCAATTTGGTTTTAGTCTCTGAAAACCCCACTCGATTCGCATTGAAGGGCAATCCCCTTTCCCCAAAATGGCCCGACATGAGTAAATTGGGGTTTTATACAGTTTAATACATTTTAAAATGCCCTTTAGCGGGAAAGGGTTTTCACCACCCTAGAAGAAAACCCCGAAAAAAACCCCAAAAAACAACAACAAAAAAACTGCCTTTGGGGATTTAGATTTTAGTGAATAAACCCTTATTAAAACAGGCGGGGGTTTTTTACATGTTTTCAAAAAAAATGGCGTCTTGGGGCTTTTAAAAGGGGGTTTGGGCATACTTTTTGCTTTAAGAAGACATTAGGCTTTTATTTCCCTAGCTGTAGGTTGAGGGTACAAAATACATAGTATTTTCAAGTGGGTTTTTAAAAGAATTTTTTAGCCCTCAATTTAAAAGGAAATTTAGGAAGGGCGTTTTGAATGTCTGTGATATACATTCAAGTCCCAAAACCGGGAAATTTAATCAAAACCCACTTGAGTCAAATTTGGATTGAGAGCGGGGGTAGGCCTATAAGTAGTGAAATTTTTAGTGAGAAAAACCCCAGAGTTTTTAATTTCCTGGGCTGAAGATGCCCATTGGGTAAGTTAAGGGAAAAATTTTTACAGCCCGCTTTTGAAGGGCGAAAAGGGGCAGATAATTTTAGCCCATGCATTTCCCCAGAAAAGATTTCCCCCATTGGAAAATTTAAGATTGGGAAAAAAGCGAAATAGGGGCCAGGGCCCAGGCCCTACACCATTTTGGGTATCTTCTGGTTGCACTGATTTTCTACATTTCCCCAAAAACATAGCAAGCAGAAAAATTAACCTACTACATAAGTTGTGGATATGGGCTGGGCCCCCCTTTAAACTTTTAAGGGCTACAGTTAAATCCCAAAAAAACATTTCATGCTCCAAAACCCGTTCCATCTCCACATTCTCATGTTCAAAACCCTCATCTGGGATAATTCAAATTGAACCTGGAATTTTAACAGCTGTGTTTTCCCACAATTTAACTTAAGTTTGTTTGCATCAAACCATTCTTCAAAGGCCCTCAGTGTAATTAGGAATTTATCTTTCAAACCCATTTCGCAGAGTGCCCGTATTATAGCACTAGAATCATCTGCGTAGAGAACAATCATACAACCCAGCGGTAGATTTTTGAGTTTTTAAGTGATTTTAAAGAAAAAAAATTTACGGGCCCCACGATTGCCCCCTGCGGTACTCCATGGGGGGACAAGCCTCCTTTTGAGTGACCCTACCCGTTTTTCCCTTTTCCCCTACGGCCACCCTCTTTTTTCCTATTCAAAAGTATGAGGAAACCCCAAAGCTAGTTTTTTGTCTCTTCCCCCCATATGCCCCGGGGCCAAAATTTTCCCAAAGTAGAATGAGTGGTTAATAGGTCAAAACCCTTTTGAAAAAATACATTAAAATTGCCCCCCCCCAAACTTCTTCTTTTCCCAATGCCTTTTTGGACTTTATGGGTAAATTAAAAAGTTGCTAAATTTGGGGAAGGGCCCTTTCCAAAAATCCTGTTGGCAATCCGATAGTAAGTGGTTATCATTTAAAAAAGATTAAGTTCCCTTTGAAAAAATTTCCCCAAACCCACCTTTAAAAAGTTTGGGTTTAACGACACTGGTCTATGGGTTGGCCTTTCCCCTGTGCCTTCCCCTTTTTTGAAAAGTGGTTTCACTGGGGGCATTTTTTTAACCCTTTTCCGGGAATGCCCCTGAACTGAAAGAAAAATTTACAAATGTCTGCTAGTGGTTTTGCGAGGAATCCCTGCCCTTTGTTGAAAAAAAAAAAATGGGCACTCGTCCCACCCGCTGATCTTTTTGGCTTTAGTTTCCCTTATCACCTAAGTACCTCATTGGTGCTCCTGGAAAAGGGAAAAAAAGTTTTGATTGAAACCTAAACCATTCCCTTTTTCGTTTAGCCATACATGCTTAAAGCTGGTCGGATTTGGGATCTATTATATTGTCTGTTTATACCCCTGTAAAATAGTCTTTTAAACGGGTTTTGCTACCTTTTTCCCCAACCCAAACAAATTCCCCCCAAATTTTCTACCTTTAGGCAATTGGTCAGCCCCCTTTAAATCACCCCCTTTTACCTGCTAAATAAATTTTACCCCCCCCCTTTTGGGGCCCTTTATTTTATTTTTGGGCTTAAACCTATTACTCTTTCAGTATACTTTTTTTTGGCAATTCGAAGGGCCCTTTGGAAACCCCTTTTTTTTTGTAGACCGGAAATATTCTAGAAACTGTTTGCTTTGGTCATTTTTGGCTTTGGGGTATAGCACTCTTAATGACATTTTTTTTAAATGGCCTCTTTTTACCACTGCCTATTATGGATTTTTGTTTTGAAAATTGTTTTAATTGGGAAATTTAAGTTAAAAAGTGCCCAAAAAATTTTTTTGAAATTCATTTATTTTCTATCCGCGCCTTTTTCCCTCCCAAACCCCCAACTCCAGTCGTCACATTTGGGATTGGGATAAAGTTTTCATATTCTTCCCCTTTAAACTGGGGCCCCCAAAACAGTGAGAAGACACCTGTGTTTTTTAATGGGGCCCTTTTCAAAGGGAAGGTTGAAAATTTTGGCACAAATGATCCAAATTTACCCATTTTTCAACAACTTTTGGCATTGTCCGTGGTAAGAAATTTTGAGACTTTTTCAATAATGGTAGGTATGCTTTTTACTTTTATTTTGTTGGGACTGTAATAAGAGTGATAAAATTATATATATCCCCAGAAGATTTTCCGGGTTTCCAGTTTTTCTGTTTTTGGATGTAAAAAAAACCCAAACTTTAAAATCCCCGGGCCTTATTACGGGGGTTTTTTCTTTCCCTATTTTTATTTTTGAACAAATTTTAAAAATTGATTCAAACTTAGCAACAAATCCCTTGAAGTTACTGGGTTTAGTGGGGGTCTATCCCGTTAAAAATTCCCATGCTGTGGTTTAGTAATTTGATTGCACATATTTCTAGTATTTCCAGCTCCCAATCGGTCTTGGGGTGGGTCGTTTTCAAAAAAATATATCCTGCCGATTTCCTCACAAAGATAGTGCCCCTCCCCGAATATGTTTCCCTTGAATAGAAAGGGGCCCCAGAGTAAAAATCGTTGATTAACATTTGAAGACTCCTGACCCTAAAGCCAACCAGTTTTTCAGATATGCAAAGAGATAAATGATTTCTTTTGGGAATCTAAAAAAAATTTTAAAAATTCCTCGGTTTTCCCCCACCCTTTAACCTTGTATGTTATGATGATAAGATTTTTTCTGAACCCCCTCCCCTATCTATTTTCGAGTTGGATGGTTATACTTTATCTGTGGTTATCATTTGCCAGTTTTTTTGGCCATGGTGGTATTTAGGTTGGAGGGGGGGGTTTGTGACTCTACTTGAAAATTTTTTTGGGCCCGGGCCCTGATTTAAACCCTTTTAAATGAGCCGGCAACGGGGCCCCGTTTTGAACAGGGCGGAGGTTTTTGTCCGTGGCTGGGAAAAAACACAGGAGACTTACACTGGGGCAAAAACCCTTTTAAAAAATCTTTGTCTTTCAGAATGGGGGCCTTAGACTCTCCGTTTTTTTGTTTCATAAACCCCCTTTTCCCGGGTCCTGGACGTTTGGAAGTGGAGATAAAACTCTGGGCCCTGTTTTTTGCAGCCCCCGGGGGCACAGCCACACCCCCTTGACTCCATGTAGTTACGGGAATTTTTGGGGTTTGGGCCACAAAAACCTTTTGGTTTCCGCTGGGTTCGACAAAACTCGAAATGGGTTTTTTTCGGGCCCCCGATCGTCCCCGTTGACCCCACTCTTCGGCGGGACTAACTGAAACCATCAGCAAACTTGAGTCGGGGTTTGGGGCTCCGACTAATTCGTTCGGGCCCTCGAGCCCGTTTGGGGAACCCCCGTTGGCACCCTCTTTGGGCCCTGGATTTAACGGAAAACTTTTTCAGGGGGGGGAATTGAGTCTGGGTCTGGGTCCCGCCTAACTTTTTCTGGGTCTTGGAGTCGTTCTCACCGTTGACCCCTTTCTCTTCAGCTGGACTAACTGAGAAAATTCAGCGATTTGGGATCGGGCCCCGCCAAATTTTTCTGGGTCTTCGAGTCATTCGTCACCTTTTTGACACCATCTTTTCAGCTGGACTAAACTGAACATCAGGGGTCTCGAGTCTGGGTCTGGGTCCCGCTAACTTGTTTGGGTTTCGAGTCGTTCGCCCGTTGCACCATCTTTTCGGGCTGGACAAAACGGGAGAAATCAGAAAGCTTGGGTTGGGTTTCCCGGGTTTCCCAATGCGGGGTTTATGGAAGGGTCCCAGATAGGCACAAATTTTTAGGCGGAGTTTAACTTTAATTATTTTTATTTCTCATGGGGGGTTTTGGGCCCCCAGTTTTTCTATTTTTCCCAATTCGGGCCAACTTCTTCTTTCCCGGTAGTTCAGGTGCATTTCCAGGGTCTGGGAAGTGAATTGGGTGAATTTTATTTTCCCTAGGTCAATGAATTTTCCCATTGTTTTTTGAGTTTGCCCACTCTTGTTTTCTACATTTGTAGGGTTTTACTGTTTTTGTTAGGGGTTTACTACCCCTATCCATGCCCCCTCGGAATGGATTATCAACAGGGTTTTTTAGTATGGAAAAACTGCTTACTGTGCCGCAGTGGACTAATGAAAACCCTTTCTTGTTTTCTGATAGAGGGGCTGGTTTGTTCGGGGTTTGCGCTTTTTTGGGGTGGTGTAAATTTAAATTTTGGTTCCCCCCATTATAATTAGGTGCCCTTTTTGTTGCACGCCCCCATTTCCCTCTAGAACCCTCGATAAAACAGCTTTTGGGTTTTAAAAAAAGGAAAACTTCGCACTTTGAACGCTTTTCCCAAGTATTCCTGCATATTTCGCGCATTCCCCTCAATGACTGTCACCAATGAGATAAATTTGGCATTGGGGAACTAGCTTTTGTCCGTGAGTTTTGTTTGGGCCCTTTTCTTGTGCCCTGCTAGGCCCCTTAGTTGTTTTGATGGATCTAGCGGGTTTAAAAAAAAATTTTCCCAATTTGCTACACTCTCCACCCGGCTTAATTAAGGAAGAGGTGCTAAATAAATAAAACGTAATGTAAATTTAAATTTTTTAAGATCTGTTTTATTTAATGTAAAATTCCAAAATTTATGAGAAGCACAAAACCCCTTTTAGTTTTTTACTTTTTGGGATCCTTTAACCCCCAACTGCCTTCCCCAAAAAACCCTCGAAGAAAAACCCAAAAATTTTGACCTCCCCTCTCACAGGGGTCCCCAAACCTAAGAATATAATAATGAAAAAATAAACTAAAAGACTAATTAGAAATGTCAATTCACACAATTCACTAACTTATGGGAACACAAAAAAATAAAGACAATTTAAAAATTAAAAACCTTTCCCTACTAGAAATTTATAAAAAAAAAGGGAACCATAGCGTTACCACACATAAAGTGACAAAAGAAAAAAACCCAAGGTTTAAAAGTTGGTTTTACCCAGCCCAGAGTGCTGGGGGATGAAGGGAAGGTTAACACTTTGTCCTCCTGCAGGGGGGGTTTTGGGAAAGACGCCCCATAAAAACCATGAAGAAAAAAAATTACCGAAACAGTTTTGACTTTAAAGGTTAGGTCAAAAAAGAAAAGTGAATACGAACCCAGAAACTAGATCCCCAAAGGAAAAAAACCCACAAAAAAAGGGGTTTTTGAGACAGCACATAACCCCCCCAAAATGAAGGAATGAGACGAAGTCTGATTTTCGTTCTTTTTAAAAGAGTGCTTTTCCAAAATTTAATTTTGGTTAAAAAACTTCTTAAGTTTAAAAATTTATTTATAAATTTTAGTACATAGAAAAAAATTCACAAAAAAAACCTTCAAATCGTTTTGCCCAGTGCTAAAGTTTCCCCCAAAAAACTCCCAACGTGTACTTACGTTGCGCTGTGGGGGGTCACAAAATTTCAGCCAATCCCCTTTTTTGACCCCCGTAACAAAAAGGGTTGGTGGGGGGCCGAAGGTGGGCGTTCGATAACCCCCATTTAAACCCCTACTTCCGATTTTTTTCTCAAAAAAAAGCGGGATCTTTTTAAAAAAGGGGTTTGGGGGCGGTTGGGGGGGACCGTTGCACAAAGGTTGTGGTCACTCATTTTGAATTTCTTTGAAACTTTAATGGGTTTACACCCCCTGGTGTGTCTAAAAAAATTTACCGCCTTGTTTTCAAAAAAAGTCTCAGTGAGCAGCGTTATTGTTTGCAGTGGTCTCGAGGGTCCCCGCACTTTCTCTGCAATACGGGAAAAAGGCCAATCGGGGTTGTCCCGTTATTTGCACTTGGCGACACGATAATACCATTTCCCATTCACATAATCTTCCACAAAAAATAAAAACCGTAAACCCTTGTCTCCGGCTTCCCCCCAAATTGTTTCCGTAGAAAGACAAAGTTTGATTAAAACCAAAAAGTTACTTGTTCAGTTTTAAGTGTACACAACCCACTAATTAATGGTATAACAGTTTCATAAAGGGTTTGTAAAGATGGGTTTTAAAAATTTTAGACAGTCTTTTACGTTCAACCAACCTGCGCCAAGAATCAATTTGCATGAAGTTTTGGAAACGAAAAACATCGCTACATCATACACAAAAAGTTCCCAATTAATGGGCCCCAAAAAAGTTTGAAACTTTAGTTTGTGCCCGATGCACAGAAAAAACGCCCCTTCCACGGTTATCCCATGAATGGGAAAAAAAGGGAAAACATTAGGACTAACAGCTGAAAGTTAATTATAGAAACTTTTTGTTATACATTTTAAATCATACCGTGTGAGAGCACAGAATGTTTTCACGAAAAACCAACGGTCGCCAACCCCCGCGGCGCTTTCACTTGTTATTTTTTAAACCCCCACCTGGCTTTTGTCCTTTTCACGTAACAGGTCACCCAATCCCACACATCTCCCCCCACCCCAAAACGGATCGTATTTTGGGCCCGTTTTTCTACATCTTGTCGTTTTCCCTTTAAAAGAGTTCACTTCAGCGGGAAAAACACAGAAGGCGAGGCCCAGCGTTTATTCGTTTCCCTGACTGTTTGGAACGCTGAATTGCAGCCTTGGACAGCCATCGCCTCGTGTGAGTCTCATTTCCCTGCGACGCCTTGAGTCACCCCCAGAGGTTTCGGGCCCGAGAACGGTTCTCGCGGTCCCCTGAGGGCTCCCCCCCGGAGGTTGTCCCGTTCCCCGGGGGTTTATCCTTTAAAGGGTTTGGGTAGGTTTTGCCAGGTCTCCCCTTTGCCCATCTGAAGTTTGGTTCCCGTTTTTAATTTTTGAGACCGGTAACCCCCTTTGGGGTTTTCCGTCCCCTCCACGTTGTTCCCTGCTTGCTGCCGGGGTCACCCAACTCTCGCAAAATTTTAGCTTTTTCAGCTAGAGGCGGGAAACCCGGGGCCCCCACCAGAGCAGTTTTCAACGTTGGCCGGGAAATAGAATTTTCTCATCCTTCTGACGAAAAAACCGGGGGGGTTGATATGGGAAAATGGGCAAGTATTTAATTCTCCTCTCCACGAAAAAGAAAAAATCAGACATTTTTTTGTGCAACTGGCGGTTGTTTAAAAATTTGTTTGGAGTTTGGGGATCAATTTTTTTCTTTTTGTTTTTTGACCAGAACAGTCTATAAAATCAGCCTTGAATGATTCCCCCCCTTGCCATGTATCCTTAAAAAGCTTGTCCCCAGCCCCTTGGCTTCCTCATTTTAGCCGGTGGTTAAATTTTTTATCCATAACCCTTGGGTTTTACTTACTGGAAACAAAGTATGACTCCAAAGGCTTGGGAAGAATTCAAAGGGGCGCACTTTGTCATTTATCCTGGAAAAACGAACCGCGATCGGTGGTCGGGCGATTTGGGGAAAACCGGGGGGGGACATGCTGGGGATGCGCAACCCCAAATCGACGGGCTCTGTCCTTGAAACCGGTGGCGTATGGCTTGGAGACCCGCGCTTTGTCCCGACGCCTCTAGAGCGTTTATACGCCCAGTGAGAGTGCCAAGCAAAAGGGGCCCCAAACCCTTCCCAGGAGCCTTTTTAATCGGCAACGACCCGCACTTGCATTTTAATTTTGGTTCATCGTTATTTCCCCGGCCCTGACTGTGAACGTGTTTCAGGCATTTTAACAAAAGGATTTGTAAAAACAGTTTCACAAATAGTTTACAGGTATAGTTTTTAGTTAAAAATTTATAGTTTTTTAGTTTATAGTTTTTAAAAGCCTAATACGTCGCGGCCCACGATGTCCACTTTGGAGATTGTAGAGTACTACAAAACCCGGGGGGTCCCCAGGTTTACACAAAATTTGTATTTTAAGTTTTTTATAACTCGCGGTACACGTAGGGACACTGTGCTGTTAGACACAAACAAAATTCCATCTGCTCCACAAAATTAGTTTATCGTTTTCAATACCCTTGCGGCACCGTATGTCCAACCCTTTGCGGAAATTGGGGAAAAGTGGGCCCAAATACAACCGATACACACGAAAATAGTTTTTTAAGTTTATAATAAATCGCGGTTTTCAGTATGTCCCCTTCGCGTAGATTTTAGATAATACAACCGATAACAAGAAAAAAAGTTTTCAAGTTTTTAATAAATCGCCCCCGGGACACGTATGTCCCCTTTGCGTTTAAATTTAAATTTTGGGGGCCAGTTCTACACTCTCCCCCCGGCTAATTAAAGGGAAAAGGGCTAAATGAATTTCATGTATGTAAAAGGGAAATTTTAAAATACTGTTTATTTTAATTTTAAAATTCCACAATTATGAGAAACACAGAACCCTAGTTTTGTACTCTTGGGATCCGGGGAGACCAAAAAAACTCACAAACCCCGAAGCCCAAAACCAAAAAAAAACTCCCCCCTCTCACATGGTCACCAAAACCCAAATAAAAAAAATTTAAAAATAAACTTTTAAAAAACTAATTAGAAAATGTCAATTCAACACAAATTTAAAAAACCCCTTTTAGAAAAACCAAAAAAAATAAACAACTTAAATTAAAAAAATTACTACTAGTAATTTTAAAACAATGGGAACCCCCCTAAACGTTTTCCCCACAAACAAGTGACCCAAAAAAAATAAAACGAGTTAAGTTGGTATTTCCCAGCCCAAAAGTGCTTTGGGGGGATGAAGGGAAGGTTAACACATGTCCATCCTCCAGGGGTGGGGTTTGGGGACGACCTTTAAAAACATGAAAAAAATAAATTTACCGAAAACCCGTTTTGAATTAGGGTTTGGTCCCGAAAGAGGGGAATACTGTGGAATAGTGTGGCTTTTGTGGTCTTTTGGGTTTTGCGTATCTGTTTCCCCAAAGCAGAAGGTCCAGGGTTCGAAATTTCCCCTAAAGTCAGAAATTTTTTTTAATTCGATTTGGACTTTTAAACCCCTCAGTTTTTGTCTTAGGGGGTTTTTAAAACGGTGACTTTGGGAAACCGTCCTAGAAAAGAAAAACACATAAAAATTTTAGAGTTGTTCTGAATCGACCTTTGGGTTTATTCTGGGGTTGATTCGGGGTGGTTTGCACTGTCCATTTCCACTGGGTTGCCCAATTTTCCCATTTTTAAAAAAAATCCCCACTTTGGTTGGTTAAACGGGTCATTCGTCGATTGGGGTCGGGGCCTGCAGGGGTTTGGGTTGGCGCTTTGATTTTAAAGTTCCCCCCCGAAAAAATCAGGGATTTTAAAATGAGTGGGGTTTGGGTCTAAATAAAATTTTTTTTATTTATTTTTTTTATTTCCCCAATGCAGAAAAAGATCACAAAGGAAAAGGGAACCCCAAAAAAAAAGGGGATGGGGACAGCACCCCAATGTCCACATTTTTCCCGACAAGCAAAAAATTATGGGGCATGGGGATTCTATACCTGGGGGGGTCCCCAATTTTCAAAAAACGATTTTTTGCTGGGAAATTAACAAAAAAAACTTCAAAAAACCCTTTTAAAGTCGGGTATTTTTAAAGAAAAAAATCTTTGGGTTTTTTTAAAATTAAATTCATATTTTAAAATGCAACGTTAAAGGTTTTGTAGGAGAGTTTTTTTGAAAACGTTTTCAAAAAATCGTTGTGAAAAAGGGTTGGACCCCCCCCCGGGATAGGGAAATGCCGGCGCGGGGGGACATTTTAAAAAGATTTAAGGGGCTAGGGGTTTTAAAGTTTAATGATTAATAACTAAGACTTTAAAACCTGACTTACTTTAGAATTTTGGCTCCGCCCCCTAACTTATTTTACTCGCCCCTCGATTCCAAAAAAAAACTCGTTGAAAGAATCCAAAAAACATCTATGAGTATGTCAAACCTAAAACCCAATTTTTTAAAACGTCAGAACCAAAAAGGAAGCTGAAAAAGAAGGGGAAACGGGCCCAATTTTTTTAAATTTAAAATTTCAGGCAAGTAAATAAAAAGGGCAACATTTTAATTGTGTACGCAATGATTTTCAGTTTGGGCCCTTTTCGTTTTGACGTAGCGACCGGGTTTAAGGTTTGTTTCTAACAATGATAAGAAGGATGAACGTTATTAGGGCCCATCTTTCTTTATACAGCTTAGTCATAGTTCTTAATTCTTAGACATTTGTCATCTGTGGGTTTAAGCTTCCAGTTAAAACAACATTGTCAACTTTAAAACCCAAACCAGTCTAATCACTTTAATTTTGATGGCGGCCTTAACGGGAACAAAAACAAATAAAAAGGAAAAATTTTTGAATTCTGTTCTTGGGGCTCATTACTTTGGGCTTATTACTTTTTGCTTTGGGATTTATTACTTGATCTTGGTTCCCTTGGGAAAAAAACCACCATTTTTTGTGTCATTCTAGGAAAAAAGGCGGCCCGGGAGTTGATCGAAAAAAACTTAAATAAAAAAAAAAAATAAAATTTTTTTTAGAGTCACCCCTCAGTTATATAACTGATTTTTTAGGGGGGACTTTAAAACCCAAAACGACCAAAACCAAACCCCCCAAAGGCCCCCCACGGCATTTGAAACCCCCCGGGGAGCGAAAAACCAACCCCAAAAATCGATTTTTAATAGGAACTATAGCAACAGTGGTATAGACCCCCGTGGGGAACACCCGGGAAAAACGCCCAGAATCAAAAAGGCCCATTTTAGAACAAAATTGAAATTTTAATTTTGTGCTTTGTTGTAGGACGGCCCAAAGTCACCGTTTACAAACTCCTAAGACAAGAAAAATGAAAGGAGGGGAAGTCCCCAAAAAAGAAATTAAAAAAAATTCTGGGCCCTTTTGGGGAATCGAAAACCCCTTTTCCTTCTGCATTGGAAGCAGATACGCTAACCACAAGGGAAAAAGAGCCACACACGGTTGAGTAGGGGCCCCAAACCCAAATAAGGGATTAAATGTTTTGGGGAATAATATTTTAAAAAAAATAGTTTCAGAACAAATTTTATATGGAAAATGGTTTCGGTAGTAAATACACGTTTTTAAAAAAGTCCGCCATGATCAAGACCTGAAAACTAGTGTGCACTTTCAATTTTTATTTTTTATTACTTTATTTCAATCAGTTCTCGATTTGGCGTGACTATTCGGAATACTTGTTTGGGGTTTACAGATGAAAAGGTGTTTATGAGACTTTTTTTTTTTTTTGACGTTAAAATCGAGACCTAGACCCAAGGTTTTTTCCAAATATTCAGAAAAGGTTTCCCAAGTGTGTTAAAATTAAATTTTGTTTTCTTTCATATTTGGGATTTAAGGTTTTTTAGCATATTTCTTGCGGATAGGCCCAAAGCACAATCCGTGATAAAATAGTTTTTTGGACGTGTAGGCCTAAATCTTTATTCCAATTTTGGGTTCCCCGGTTTAAAGTACGGGAAAATTAAAAATTGGGAGTTCCCCTTGTCGTTGCCGGGAAGCTTTATTGTCATTTTGTCGTAAGGGAAAAAGTATTCAACTTTTCTTCCGTTTTCGTTTTCGGTAACCCCGGGGAATTGTGCACCCGGGCCATGTTTGGCCTATATTCTTTATGGGAGTTTTTTTCCAACCCCCTAGGCTTTTGAGTGGCGCATTATGACCTAACGGGTTGAAGCACCCTTTAAACTTAAAAATTTTGGTGCAAAGCTAGGGCTAGGCCCCCGCCCGCCAGGCAAGCTGGCCCTAGAACCCCTCGGGCACCCTTTTACTGCAAGCAGAGTTGGGCCCAAAAAAAGGGGTGGATATGAAGTTAAAAAAGTCTTAAAACGGGGGGGGGGGGGGGGGGTCTTTTTTGGTTTTTGGGCGGTCCAAACTTTTTTTAAAAAAAAACCCTTTTTCCCCCATTAAAAACAATCAGAAACCCCATGAGAAATAAATCAAAAGCGACTAAAATTAAAATTTTTTTAGGCCAAAATTGTGTTCCCTTTAAAAACACAAAAATCACTTGAAATACCCAAAAACAGATTTTTTAGCTAGACACTTACAATTCACGTTATTATAAAACCCCATGTTAGAAGGATTTACGCTTAGGCCCCCGCCCCTTCCCAATTTTTGGGTAAGCGTGGCGAGCGAAAAAAAAAGAAACCCATTTCACTAGGGGGTACATTGGGGGGTACAAAATCCGTAATTTTTGTTTTTTTTTTTAGGCCTTTTTGTCTGTCGTTAAAAACGATTTGGGGTTAAAACCCATACTCCAAAATTTTGATGAAATTTTCCCGAAGACCTTTTTAAAAACTCCCGAAAATAATAATGCCCCGTTTTTTTTGCGCAAAATTTAAAAAATTTTTTTCTCAAAAAATCGCCCCAATTTTTTCGATTTTTTTTTTTAATTTTTTTAAAAAATTTTTCCCACTTTTTAAAACCCCAGGCCTAATCCTTTTTTCGGACTGTGGGAATTTTTCAAGAAAAATAAATTTATGGATTTAAAGAACGTTGGGGAAATTGAGCGCCCCAAACAAAAATTTTTTTTTATAAAAAAACACAAAATTTTACGGGTTTTGTAGTTTTAAAAAAAAAACGCTTTATCCAAAAGGGCGCGCCTGAAAAAAAAACATTTGCTTCCCCAGTAGGCTATTAAATAGTACCAATTTTTTCCCTTAAAAAACTCCCCCCTACAACCCCCTTAACGTCACCCATTTCTATTTTTAAATATAAAGGGCTTTTAACATAATAGGACTTTTGTTTAAAATAGAGACGTTTTAAAAGGTTTTTAAGTTTTTGTTGTTTCTATAACAGCAAAAAAAGTGATTATTCAATTTTTTATTTTTTTATTTGGGCCCATGTTTTTGTTTTAAAAGGGTTTCCTTTCATGAAAATAGGCCTACAAAAATTTTTCAGCACGGTTTGGTCTAGGCCGCGTTTCAAGTAAATACTTAAAAAAGAAAATAACATATAACATTTCTTAAAAGGTTGCCCAAAAGGGCCCCTTTCCCCCCGGTGGCAAAACCCCCACTCCCCCCAGACCTTAAGCCTCCCCTTTAAAATATAAAACAAAATGAAATGAAACATTTAGTGAATTTTTTTAAAATATATCATTTGGAAAATTGTTTGTTATTTTTTTTATTGGAGGAAAAAAAAGTGTTTTAAAAAATTGGACCGCACAACCGAAAAAGTACCCGGTTTTTGGGGAGGGGCCTGACAAACACATTAAAAATTTTTTGGGGGGAGAGCGTGGGGACCATCCCTTTTTGGGCGAAAAAAATTGGGGTTTGAAAAAAATGCTTAAATTCTTTCAGGATGTTTTGTTACGCCCTAATGGGTCAAAACTATGCAGTTTTCGACCAACCCTTTTTTCCTTAAACCCAAAAATTTTTTATATGTTTCACTGTATTTCCCGCCAAATTTTATTTTTCCAAAAAATAGGCCTAGTTGGGGGAAAGGGATCCCAAAAAGTTCCCGGGAATTTGGGGGTGGCAGGGTAGGTACCAAAATGTATTTTCGGTTTTTACTTCGGTTGGGAAACAACAACAATCGAAGGCTGTATTGAATCAATCTCGGACCTAGGCCTAGGCTTTTATTTCGTTACCATTCTCGAACCCCCCAGTTTAAACCCAAATTTCCCACCGCGGCAAACCCATGTTAAAAATTCGCCCCAATATTTTCAAAATCAAATCGACCCCGAGTTTGTAAAGGCCCACATATTTGGGGGAAAACAAACAATAATTGAGCAAAAATAGGACCATTTTCCCACCCCCGTACACCAAGGCCCTTTAAAACCTTTGGTTTGAGAAACCCAATTTCCCCGGGGGTCGAGATATGATTTCGTTCCGTCTGACAGGTCCCGTGGGCGCCTGTTGAATTAATATTTGAGGGGTAATTTTAAGTTAAATGGGCCTACTAAAAGTTTTAAAAGCAATAACGTTTAAAACAATGGTGAAATAATGCAAACTACTTAATAATGGGGAGCGTTTCGACAGGGGTCGAAAATCACTACGAAGAGGTGGTCAAAAACCCAATGTTTGGGCAAGTTTACAAAGTAAAGGGGCCCACATACAATATCAAAGAAAATATTGGCTTTTCGGTAATTTATATCTGTCAAAAAGTGTGGTGGATAGCAAATGAGGAGCGTGCAGAAAGGGTAGAACCTTTTTTCAATGCGCCAAGCTTTATTAGTGTTATTTATTATATATTTGAATGCTTTGATTAATATGAATTGACTAGGGCTATAAGTTTTGTTTGATTCATGATGGGGAGATCGCATGTGCCGTTTGCCCGGTAGAGAGCAAACAAACAGACAGAAAAACAAACAAAGAAACAAAAAAAAAAAAAAAAAAAAAAAAACACCCGAGCTAAATTTTTGGGGGGTCGGGGAAATTGAAGTCTTCGCTTCGCTCATCCAATAAAGTTGTACTAATTGCTATGGTAATTAATTAGAATCTCAAATATCTGTAGGCCCAAAGATTGCTTTATGAATGCATTGTAGGTAATTGTTGTCAAGTTTCTATAGTTACTTGTTAATTATTGTTATACATCTCAAAAAACTCATATTAAAACCTTTATTTCTATGGATTCTGGCTAACTTTTTCAACTTTTTCTTTCAGAAGGTACTACAGCACCATTCACAACCTTAATGTCTATGTAAATTATGAACGTTGTAGCCTCAACCGTTTGATCAGAATCGACCCAAATGTCATGAAAATATCGCGCCAAAAAAAAAATAGGAAAAAATCG
Source organism: Sweltsa coloradensis (assembly GCA_024449915.1). Lineage (NCBI taxonomy): Eukaryota > Metazoa > Arthropoda > Insecta > Plecoptera > Chloroperlidae > Sweltsa > Sweltsa coloradensis. The sequence continues at coordinate 71,855 of JAMZAV010004426.1, forward strand.
TAAATGTACGATTTTCATGAGAAATATTTTTTCGATTGTACCCAAAAACGTGGCAAGTCTAAGTTCAGAGATTTCAAAGGTACCCTCCAATTTTCATCAAGATCGCATTATGCCGTTTGCCCGGTAGAGAGCGAACAAACAGACAAAAACACACAAAAAAATACAAAAAAAAAACACCCGAGCCTATTTTGTTCAGTGAAAGTGAAGTCTTCGCTTCGCTCATCAAATTATTTTTTATTATAGCAACAATGAGCACTAACAATAACTAACTCCAAAAAACCGAAAAGTGGATATGACACAAATAAGTACTAGTGTGACGGTATAACTCATTTTTTACAAAACAACGTTTCAGAAATCCGCAGCTATTTCAGAAAAATCATAGTATTATCAAAAACACAATAAAACAATTTCTTGATTTGGTTAGTCGTGAAACACTGCCGTAGAGGTGTAATTGTGTCGTCCCCCCCCCCCCCCAAAAAAAAAAAAAATGGAAAAAAACGGCAGCCAAGCTCGCCTTCAAAAGTCATTGGCTGTGAATGCTGTGATATAATATAGAAGTTGAACCAAGCATAGAATTTCATTCTTTCTCCCTATTTCGCATTGAAGATCATTTGGCCTGTTGCTGTTGACGAGCGTTAAGCCAACCATTTTCGTGGTAAAAACGGTAAAAATTTTAAACTCAAAATCATAAAAAAAATTACTTGGCCATTGAATTTGGTTACATTACGAGAACTCAATGGCCAAGTAATTTTTTTGTTTTTTGGCCATTTTGAGTTTAAAATTTTAACTTTTTTTACCACGAAATGGTTGGCTTGTCGCTCGTCAACAGGCGAAATGATCTAACTCTTTTTAATGCGAAACTAGGGAGAAAAAATATGAAATGCTTGGCGATACCATATCATAGTGCTTATTTGTGTCATATCCAATTTTCCTGTACTAACAAGTGGATATGGCACAAATAAGTACTGAACCCATTCTCGTTTTATGACATTTTTTGTTCCATATCAATAGCTAGTGCTAATATTACGCATGCCCTACAAGTAAAATCTATTTCAATGCATTCTAACCATTTGAAGATAATTGCAGCTAAAATTGCTTAAATTCAAGTATAAACACGATGTTGGCAATTAATCAAAGTTTAAAAAAAATTTTCCCAACATTTGATAATTTTTGTGATTTATTTTTACAGGATATTGTTAGTCGGTATTTTTGCCATAGGAAAATAATAATATGGTTCAATATTGTTGGCTTAACGGTGTTTTTAGTAATGTATGTTTGTGCCACTTCCATCAGATGATACCATTTTCTTGGTGCTTATTTGTGCCATAGCCATCTTGATTGACTTTGTATCCTTACTTCGTTGGATATTACACACTCACTTTTAAAATATTTACGTTTCAGTGAGAATCTATGTGTCATATCCAATTAGAAGTGAGGTTTTTAATGTTATTAAGAAATAGTAAGTATGCCATTTTAAGTAAATAACATAAATGTTAACTACGTACTTGATATCAGAAAACTAAATCCAGCATGTAACAGTAAAATCAGTTGAAATCTTACAATTAATCTTCAACCCTCATTTTCTCCATGCACGAAAAAGCGGATATGACACAAACAAGTTCTAGGGTGACGATTTCCACTAGTGTTTTAATTAATCAATTATTACTGTTGTCAAATCATCAACGCTGTCGATAAGCACAACACCATATTATACACAGGGCTCGAATTTAACGCTCGCCCGGTCGCCCGAGGCGAGTGTATTGATGCGCAGGCGAGTAGCTTTGGAAACCGGGCGAGTGATTGATTTGGTGAGCCATAACATAAATTGCGTACATAACGTTTCAAACTACGCGGTCAACAAATATGTGGCGGTATTTACAAGGAGTTGATAACCCAAACAAGAAACAGAAACCTAATCCTACTGCAGACAATGCAAAATCCCCGTCTGGGTCCGGGGTAGAAAGAGTATGGCTCTGCTAATCGTAAAAGGCGATTCAAGAGAAAAAGTCCACCTTGCAAACATCAGCTAGTATGAAGGGTAGTATTTTACTACCCGAAAATATAGAGGCGAGCTCTGGCAATCGTCGTCGGGGACCTTGCCCCCATCCCTTGACGACACCTCCACGACGATGACGACAATGACACCACGACCAATGACGAAGACAATGACGACCGCGACGTGAGAACCCCCTTACCCGTGGCTGGTTCTGACCAGCATGAGCTCCCCCTCCCTCCCCCTAGGTTAGAGTGGTGCATTATGACCTAACGGTTGACGCGTCCTTAATCCAAATAAATTAACAAAAAATAACAATGCAAAATATGAGAAGAATCGTGTGCGCCTTTTTCAAGAACGCTGGCTAACAGAACACATGTGGCTACGTTTTGACCAACAACTAAATTCAATATTTTGTTCTGTTTGTGTGATACCTAACGTAGGAGGTAAACACGGTCCATTTGTAAAGGGTAGCCAAATATTACGTAATTAATTATTATTACGAAATTACGTATTTAAGTTATCGTAGTACTATAGTAGTGGTTTGAAGTAGGAATACGGACTAGTGTTTTTTATTTTTGGACTAGTAAATTTACAAGAGCACTCGCCCGGAAGGCGAGTGCCAAATATTTAAAAATTAGACCCCTGATTATACATAAAGACCACGAAAATATACAAACAATAATCTGGGGCGGGTTGCACATGCGTTCAGGCCCGTGCAGAACAGGTCCACATCATGCTATATAGACTATACCGAACATCACTGCTGCTTTACTCTATTGGCTCTTTAACTGTGATTGACACTTGAATGAGTCAGCCCCTGAGTCTTGTATAGAATCGTGTGGTCTCTCCACGTTAGTTTATTCGAGTTATAAAATACACACTTTAGAGGAGGGGGTGGGGGATGGCCTTTCGTCACGGCATATAGCCAATAAACACACACCTTGCCGTCAAAATATGTGTTTCTTTGTACTCTTGAGCGATGCGTCTCAATTGACCGTATTCTTAACTGACCGTATTCTCAACTAACCGTCTTTTAGCTAAAACATGAGAGGGGAGAGTCTCAATTGACCGTCTTCTCGATTGACCGTCTTCTTAACTGACCGTAGTCTCTACTGGCCGACATTCTGTGACAGCAAAAGACGGTCAGTTGAGACAAAAAGACGGCCAGTTGAGAATACGGTCAATTGAGAATACGGTCAGTTGGAACGTAGTCGCAGGAAGTAGCCTAGACAAGGCCTGCTCAGAGAACGGTTCTATCGCAATCTAATATAAATATTCACCCCCAGAGTTCTCAGATCATGAAATAGTCATTTGTGTGGTGAGATCTCATTCTATAATTCTGTCTTTTTGGAATCAAGTAACATTATCTAACTTAGAGAGATCATGATTTTCCTGCTAGGACCTTTATATATGGAAGAGAGAGTTAGTGTAGCCCGTTCTAACTTCAACGAACTACACTCAATATTTAAATAAAAGTGGCTTCCTCATTGCTGAAAATTTAAATAATTTTTCAATATATTATGTCAACTTAATAATTTATCTTTTTGGATTTTTATTTCTTGTTAAAATAGATAGGAGTAGATCACGACCTAAATAAGCATTTTTCTGAAATCTCGAGAATAAGGTAACTTACTCGAAATATTTTGAGCCTTACTTTAATGTTAACTGAAAGAAGATTCAAGTAAAGTCAAGTAATGGGCCAATGGCCAGCTAACAGACCTAAGGCTCAAGTTTCTGCCCCCGGATCATCATATATTGGGTATATAATATATAGGCCTATGTGTGTTTTTAAATTACAAAAAAAGAGCTTTAAGAAACTTGATGAGGGTCGGCCCAAGGACCAGTTGCCGTCAATTGTTCAAGGAACAACAGATTTTTGGATGAGCGAAGCGAAGATTCCATTTCACTACACTGGAGAAAAAAATCCGGAATGTTTTTTTTTCTTTCTTTCTGTATTTTTGTCTGTTTGTTAGCACGATTCCGGCTAAACCGATACTCCAATTGCGATGAAATTTTATGGAGGCCTTCAAAATCTCTGAACTTAGAACTGCCACGTTTTTGAGCGCCATCGAAAAATTATTTCTCATAAAAATCGCAATTTTACGATTTTTTTTTCGATTTTTTGAAAATTTATTTTACTTATAACATCTACATGCTTTATCCGATTTTAATGATTTTTTCACAGAACCTTAATTTTATGAATTAAGATATTCGTGTGAAATTTGAGCACAATCGAAAAATTATTTCCAATGAAAATAGAAACTTTGTGGTTTTTTTCTTTTTTAAAACAATTTTTTTACTTATTACACCTACATGCTTGATCTTATTGTTATAAGTTTTTCACAGAACCTTAATTTTATTAAGTTATATATTCGTGTGAAATTTGAGCGCAATCGAATAATTATTTCTTATAAAAATCCCATTTTTTTTCTTTTTTTCTTTTTTTAAAATTACGATTAATTAAAAAAAATTAAAATTTAAGTTTATTTTTTATTAAATTAAATTTTATTTAACCCATTGAGCCACCAGTTGATTTTGTTTATTTTGCCCGTACGGATCCAGTTAAATCCGTATTACGGGGGATGGCACCCCGCCGCACCCTGCCTACGGGCCGAAATCGCGTGAATGCACAAAATTGAAGGCCTAGGCCTATTGTTTTTAGTTCATATAATTTGCTTTTCTAGTTTATATTCCCGCCAGCCCTAGGCATAACCCTACTTGTGTCATCGTCTTATTTTATCTTGGTTAGAAGTACTCTAGTCTTCATCCACATCATTATTATCGCTTGCATCATTTGCAAGCTAATCTACAACACTTCCTGAATCTCGCAATATATCACGCTCAATGGAAATTCAGCACAATCTCCTTTAGATTCGCCATCTCGTAACATTCAGGAGCTTAACGTCAGTTTTACGAAGTAAACAACAGCTGAGAAGCCTATTTCTGTTACGGCGCACCGCCTTGACAATTTGTAGGCCTTCATATTATTTGTAGTCGTCTGTGAAATGGCCGTGTTCGAGAATTTATCGGGGAAAAAACTCAACCACGTCGGTAAAAGAGTCAGCCTCCATATAGTGCTGCTATCTGTTTGAGATTGACTGAACTACCTACGTCGGTTTGGCGCGAAAATAAATGATGAACGGAACGGAGACGGAACCGTTCCGTAAGTAAATTTTTGGGCCAGACTCGCATTTCCGGAACCGTTCCGTAAGTCTGCCCCAATGGGTTAAAAAAATTTGAACTTACTAATAATTTTTTCACAGAACAGAAAATCCGCATAACACATGGCGGCTCAATGCACCAATACGCTCATCCAACAACGCGGCGGGACTTAAGCGTTTTCCTAGTAACTATTCATAGCTCATTTTTATTCTGGAAAGTGTAATGCACATTTAAAAAAATAGAAGTAGGCCTATGTATCCTAATTTAGACAACCACACGCACCAACGTTTTACAGGATATCACAACAAACTAGCCATACCTGTTCATGACTGTTTTATTTTAAAAGTGTGTTCATTAAATAGGATTAAAGTTTTAAAATCATTAATTAATTTAATAAATCAGTTTTTTTCTTTTCGTTTTTCTTTTTTAATGTTTTTTTTTCCTTTTTCCTTTTTTTCTTTTCTTTTTTCTTTTCTTTTCATTCCCCACCCTTTTTTTATATTCGATTCATTCATAAATTGCATTTAATATACTTTTTATTTGTTATCAAATTTGTTGAGTATTTAATGCATTGTTGTAATATTACTATTTCAAATATTTACTTAAATGTAGTTCATTGTTGTGTCTGCATCTATGTAATTAGATTTATTTAGTTGTCCTCCTTTGTAAATCAGTTTTTATAACTGAATAGGATAGACGTTAAATAAATAAATAAATAAAAAATAAATATGTAATACCATTGATGGCAAACTATTTTGTTTCAAAGTTAAAGCATTACTTTTAGCAGAATGTATTTATGATTGGCAAGATATTTTACTTTTAAATTTAAGTACTGTATTTATGCGAGTATTATAGGCCTCGGGTATATTTGAAATCGTCAAGTTCAAAAAGTGGGGTGCGGCCATTGTGTGAAGCCATTTATTAATAGTATTTATATCCAAATCTTTAAAATCTGAGTGGTCAAAATAAGGGTGCGGCCTTTACTCGAGGGCGGCCTATAAGCGAGTAAATACGGTAGATCTAGATGTAAGTTTTGTTTTTTACTGATTGACTTTTTATACGTGACATCTTCTACAGTAGAATGTAGATAAACCATTTTAAATTGACCATGTAAAGTTAAAGTCTTACTTTTAGCTGATTCAAGTTCAAGTTCAAGTTTTTATTGATCCGTTGATTGACCCGTTGAATGTATTAATGGTGGCAAGACTTTTACTTTTAAATTTAAAGTAGATCTAAATGTAGTCTAAGTTTTGTTTTTTATTGATTGACTTTTTATACTTAAGGCTATTCGACCGCGTTTATCTATTTTCCAAAATATGCTATTAAGTCAAAATTACACACAAATCGGTACAAAATATCGCCAAACGAAAAAATTCGCAGGAAAGACAATTGTTAAAAAAAAAATCTTTTTTCTCTCAGTCAGTCTAGGCCTATAGAAAACCAGTTGAAAATGAATGTCACAAAAGCACAACACCCTACGTTGAATGGTGTGCCCTGGCGAATTGAAGTTTGAAATTATTTTGAGGTGGCGATATTGGCCGTGTACCAGATCAGAAAAATTTGAAAAAAATAGTTTTGATTTTCTAAAATAGCCAGGTTTCAAAGCCATTCACTATATTTTGACTTGGAAGCATATTTTGGAAAATAGAAAAACGCGATCGAATTGCCTTAAAGGGGCTAAAAACCCCAAAAATTATTTTTTACCACGTGATCTATAGCACAATACTACACTTAAATGACCGTTTAAGAAATCGTATCTTGTAACTGTGATTTAACACGAATTTTTGAATTTTTTTGATCCAGAAATTTGCAAAAATGGTGTTTTGGGAAATTTCTTAAATCGGCTTTAACCTGCTTCTTTTTTGGTCCACATAGATACTAGAGCATAGTACCGATCTAAAATGCCCCTTTATAACATCGTGTCTTGAAACTGTGCCCAAATATACCCTCAAACAGGCAAAAATATGCATTCCAAAATCACGACCCATCTTGGTAATCAGCATATTTTGACCGAACTACTTGCCCAAATTACAAAACAAAATATAGAGAATTTACAGAAAAGGCTGTAGGCCCTAGAGTACGCCAATAATGGCCAATATTTTTTTTTTATCAAAATCCTCCAAGGTCACGGGGCATAAAGATCGTCCCCATGTTATTTCTTATGGGAGATTTTTGCCGATGGGACCTAGCTCTAAAAATATCATGTTTGACAATTTTTTGGGAGGTCATGGTGGCCCCATATGAAATTAGTAGCCTACACTTTGCATTCCCAATTTTTATATTCAATTGCCATTGGACTGTAGGCCTCTCAGACTAAACTATACTACTGTAGTAATTACTGTTAGGCCTTGTTGTTGTTACTCACTTTCCTGTTTATTTCAGGTGTTGTTCGGTCGTCAGTATCGCAGCTCACGCGTCATTCTTCAATCCAGGGATAGTCCTTCCATCATCTTCATACATTGTAGGCCTACTGAATGTCGTCAGACTCAGCCGCCTATGCTCGCATCACACTTGACCAGTGAATAGGTTTTGTGTAAGTCAGTTCTTGGAACAGTTGATTATCCATATCCTTCCTATTTAAGAGATTTGCCCTGCATGCCTGGTAGGCCTACGGTGCTTGACTGATTACTTGACAATATCATTTGTTTGCGTTCAATTACACCCTAAAGTCTGTTCGGGGCTGGGAAACAAAGTGATGATTGACAGTTTGAGAGTGTTCATCTTTATTAATAGAAGTAGGCCCCTAATGAGCAATGGTGATAAAAAAACAAAATTTTGTTTAAAAAAAAATTTCACGTTTTTCAAAATAGAATTGAGCCTACAACATTATTAGTGTCTCATGTTAAAGATAATAAATTACATTTCACAATCGTAGAGTAGCCTATCTATCGAAGATTACCTTCCAACATTTTTGAATTGACAAAATCTGGTTTTGGCTTAATGAAACTTTCAATCTTGACCACACCTGTCGGCTAGTAATTGTGGCACCATTTTTTAAAAATATCCTACCAATTAATAAATAATAATACGTAGTAGGCCTATACCTTTTCATTTATAATTTTTTTATTTTATCGTTGTGCAACCCTACTAGTCACTGTTTTGCACGTTTCAGGAGTGGGAGGAACCTGTACGATCGCCAAGGAGGCTCCTCGAGAACCTTCCTCATCGTATGACGCAGCTCACATGTGATTCTTAAACTTCAGCGTGTCAGACATCGCCATATTCAGCCGCCTACGCTCGTGTCGCACAATAATTGCTGTTTGTAAGTCAGTTCTCGTTCTCGGAACAGTTGATTTATTCCTAATTCGGAATCCCTCTTTCCTCCCTTTCAAGAGTTTTATCCTGCATGTTCGGTACTGTGCTCGACTACTTGCTTAACTATTTCATTTGTTGGCATAATTTTATAAAGTCTGTTAACTTCCTTGTTTCTTGCAGTCTCTAAGTTATCTGACACGGCTATTGTCAGTGAGTGATGATTGATATCGTTAAGGTTGTGGTCATGAAGAAGCACCAGTATGTTCCCAGCATGTTTGCATGTTCCCAGCATGTTCACTAGCTCACACCACAGTTCACCTTGTACCTTGTGCATTTATTGAAGTAAAATAGGTCTAGTGAAAATAGCAAATGTTAGGAATGCCGCTCAATTTAAAAACCCAAATCGATATCATTTGATTTTAAAATTGCATTGATAAAATTTAATCGTTCTGAAATCAAATCATCATGATGTGAATTCAGGAAATATTTGTGATGTATATCGTCCATTTTTTATTGTTTTGTAATTATTACCAACCACGACTTCATAGCGTTATGGTACCTATATATACGGTACTGTATTTATGCAAGTATAGGCCTCGGGTATATTTGAAATTGCCATGTTCAAAAAGTGGGGTGCGGCCATTATGTGAAGCCATTTATCAACAGAATTTATAGCCAACACTTTGAAATCTGAGTGGTCAAAATAAAGGTGTGGCCTTTACTCGATTGCGGCCTATAATCGAGTAAATACGGTATTAGGCCTATATATTATTATTTAGGCTATATCATATAATATATTTCAAAACGAAGGCTTTTGCGGACCGGAATATTACACTTATAATTATTTTGTAGTGGGATGTGTCTACTAAATGCTCTCTTTCAGTGCATTATCTTTACATTTCCCCCTACCATGTCTCAAGGTGAGATTTAAATTGACGTAAACTAAAACGTCGTTAAGCCTAATCGAATCATCAAATAAATATCATTGTATGATCATCACAATGATTTATTTATTTATTACTTGGGTTGACAGGGCCTAGAGGCTAGTCGAGCGAGCGTAGCGAGCGTCTCCACTTGACTCTTATGGCTCGAATGTCTGTTTTTTTTTTCTTCTGTTAGTGTTTCTGTAGGCCTACAGTTCGCTCCGTTTCTCTGATCGACCTGAAATTTTGCACACATGTACATACCACCTATGTGGGTTGCTGTATAGTTTTTGAACAAAATCCGATCGTTGGTTAGGCCTATAAAAAAAAAAAAAAAAAAAAAAAATTAAAAAAAAGGTTCCGATCGTTATGAAATTTTGCAGTGTCAATAAGTACAACATTCTCTACTATTTTACAAATTTTCAGCTAAATCTGTCAAGACCTTAAGTAGTGTAGATAGAAATTACATTTTTACAAAAGTAACGTTACCATGGCAACGAAGAGTCTCACTATGCACTGCCACCTAGAAGTAATCAAAATACTATCGAGGAAGGAGTGTATTATTTGTTATTATCAAAGAGTTAAAATAGTTTTCCCAAAGAAATTATGTCAAGGTCCTCTAGATGGCGGTGGATTTTATCCATTCTCTCCTATTTTACAAATTTTCAGCTGATTCGGTCAAGACCTTAAAGACTTATTGGTATGTAACATTATGGGAATGTCGTACTCGGGTCGTGTTGCACGTACCGGTGCTCGCTCAACAACGCGACGGGACTTTAGCGTTTTCCTAGTTTAGTGTTGGGTGGGGAAAGATTGATAGGAGGCTAGGAGCCAACAGCTTACCTTGAAAGAGTTCGGCGGCTGTGTAGAGTTGGTCACATAAATATATATACACAAATAACATTACGACGAAACGTTTCGGCTTGAACAGCCTTGTTCACCCGTCGGAGTTGAGAGAGTTTAGGCCTGTAACGAATTTGCTCTAGGGCTTCAAATAAAGAAGTAAGTGCACAAACCGTATTGTGCCGTAACGGCCTTTTAATTAACCTTGTTTACTTAATAAATATCAATATGATGAATTCCAATAATATAATAACATGTAATAATATAGTTATAAATTAATAGCATCAATAATTGAATGCAGTTGCATCAGCTTTACACATGCGGTCCAAGCGGAATGCATTGAAATAGTTGCAAGATGCGTCAACAGAGATAATCTGACATCCTGTGATGGACATGGAACACTTGAGATACCTTCGAATTGTCAACACCTTCTGAAAGGAACCCATTAGCGAGTATCCTCAGGGCACAAAGAACATTGGAAGCCGCTGGGGTAGGTGAATCACAACCGACCCTGTCGACTCAACAAACAACAAGATCAATCTAGAAAATAATACGTCATCACTGATCACCTGACCACCCCTCTATAATCAATTTGGCGCAACAACGTGGAGGCTTTTGAATTATTACCAATCACCCTTGATAAGTTTCTCGTGTCTCATAAAATTGTTTTAATTTAAATTAAATTTAAATAAAATAAATTTGTTTTTTTTTGTGGATTTATTGATCGAGTGTTGGTGAAAGCTATAGGCCTAAGTGTCTCAAACTGTGTAAAAACACAATTGTAAAATGGATCAATTAGTTGGAGGAGCTAGACCAGATGTATTGGCTATTGTGGCTCGTTGGTCTTGTGGTTAGCGTATCTGCTTCCAATGCAGAAGGTCCAGGGTTCGATTCCCGCTTAAGTCAGAAGTTTTTTAACTTCTGATTTGGACTTAAGTCCATCAGTTCTTGTCTTAGGAGTTTGTAAACGGTGACTTTGGAGCCGTCCTAGCAACGAAGCACATAATAAATTTCAGAGTTGTTCTGAATCGGCCTTGTTGATTCTGGCGTTGATTCGCGGGTGTTCGCACTGTCCATACCACTGATTGCTATATTTCCTATTTAAAATATCGATCTTTGGTTGGTTATCGCTCACTCGTCGATTGCGTCGGGGCCTGCAGGGTTGGCTTGGTCGCTTTGATTTAAAGTCCCTCACTGAAAATCAGTTATATAACTGAGTGGGTAGACTCTAAATAAAATTTATTTATTTATTTTTATTTTTATTGTTACTTCTACGTCAACTGTTAGACAATCAGGCTAGGACTTAAGCAAAGCTCGATAATTGGGCTGCAATTCACGCTAGGACTGAGGGAAAAATAGATTATCAGGCAGAAAATCAGGCCAAGATCGAGAAAGAAAATAGGAGAAAACTGGCAGAAAATCAGGATAAAATTGAGAAAGAAAATATAAGGATTCAAGCAGAAAATAAGGCTAAGATTGAGAAAGAAAATAAGAGGATTCAGGCAGAAAGTCAGGCTAAGATTGAGAAAGAAATGAGGGGATTAAAACAGGAAGTACTGGATAATCTAGTATTGCAATCATAGAATCGAACGGCACTGACATGGGATTGGGAAATAAAGACAAATTCGAGAGGGAAATTGATGCAAGTGGAAATCTGCTAAGGGAAGATATAACATTTAGTAACAGTCCATCGTCAGGTATGCACCCGGTTGAATTTATTAATGTCTTGGAAGGGAGATTTAGAGAATTTAAAAGAATGAGGTATGGGTTGAAAAGTAGGAGGCGGAAGATTAGAGTAGAACCAGGTGAAATCGAAAGTTGCATAATAGTGGATGGCCTAAAGAAGAGGGAAAGGATTGAGAAGGATTTATTGGCCAGGTTTAAAATGAGGGGAGTAACTAAGATAATTGGTCGTTGTAAAATGTTTGGAATCAAGAGATTGTTGAGAATACGCGGTAACACGAGGGAAAATGATGTGATTGTATTTGTAGGTAATCGGCAAGGGAAAATAAATAAACGCAGGTTCATTGTCAATCGAAGTTATTATGCGCTATATGCGCGTAAGAAAGGTAGTTGCATATACAGAAAGGACTGGAAGATATTTGGGGGCGGAACACGGCATGTCATTCCATCTCAGAGTGCAAACGGTAAACATCCATTAGTGGGATGTCGGTCAATTATCTACGAGAGTTAGTTTACTGGTGACAAAAAAATGTGTTTTCGGAAAAGATTAGAGTTGAAAATGGTCTCGTCGGAACAGGTATAGAAGGGTCGAGAATCTCGGGATCAATGAAGTTTGAAATAGAATGTTCTTGAATGTAGATTTTAATGGATTTGTGTGAGTTGGTAATAGATGGATAGAATAATATGGAAGTAATGATAAATAATAGAACGTAAATGGATCAAAAGTTTACGAATTATCGACATTTAATAAATAAAGTGAGAATAAAGGGAAGGTTTCGAAACTATCAAAAGAACGTAATGGTTTTGTGTTGTCTGGTTTTTCAATTTGTTACAAGTAACATGTTAACGTAAATTAATGAATTAATTCGTACAAAGAACAATAATAATTTATTCCAGGTTTGTTTGAAATCGTAAATAATGCTATTTAGTTGTCTGATTGTTTTTTGGTACAGAGTGAAGAATAGAATTGCAGTTATGAGTTTCAGTCTAGACACGGGGAAGGTGAACTTTTTCAACACAGTGAATCGCTTTTAGTTTCATACACTGTTAGAATGAGGATAATTGTAGGTAGCATTGCAGAAGCGTAGGGGTAGTGATTGCGGGACATTTGACCAAGGACAGGGAATGATCACCGAATCAGAGATTTGAACCATCTGTTAGTGAATCTTTTCAGCAAGCGTGCAGTTGTATTGGCCTCTTTTAAGTATGCAGCACTTTTTTTATTTGATTGACAGGAGTGTAGGAAAGTTTGACGTGACACTTTTTGTGAGAGTTTAGTGATGAAAAAGCTAGGTATTGAATCAGGTGTGTTTCATTCGGTATGAATTGGCGAATCGATAATGGGAAAGGTTTGAGCAGCATTTAAGTTGAGAATCGAATTAATTATAGCATTGCAGAATTAGAGGGATTGCCCATAAGAGAGGCGTTTTGATGAAGTTGGTGAGAGTTTTGGGTTTGGTATAGGCTGAAAGAATAGCTATACAGGACTTTTGAGTTGATGAGGTTTGGGTTTGGTATAGGCTGAAAGAATAGCTATACAGGACTTTTGAAGATTGGTGGAACAAAGAAGTAACTGTCCTTCTTGAGTAAGCAGCGATTGGTTCGATCTTAGTTAGGGTGTTGCTGGGGTTTTGTCCAGCGATTCATTTATACAGGAGCCGAAGCACAAATGCTTTTGATATCTGTCTTTTAAGGGTTAGGACAAGAGATGTCAGGAAAAAAATATATCAATTTGTTTAAATGTAAATCAACAATACAATGAAATAATTGTAAAATTTATCAAGAATTAGAATGTGAATAAAAAATGATCAGACAATAATAGTTAATAATAATAAAGTAATGGTAATTCAAAAGATAATAAAGAATGCGGAAATAGATAGAATATCACGTTGGACATCTTTGTTACGTACGTGTTTGACAGCTGAGAACAGCAGTGGTCTAGAAAGGTCGATGAATTCGGTAGTAAACAACTTTCAGTTTCGTTGAAGAAAGGTAGGATTTGAGATGGGGTTGATAGATTGTCAACATACAAGGGTGGATTCTCCTAGAGGTTCTAGAATAGGGTGAAGGTCAGAATTACGTCTAGATAGTACGATGTTTGGTCCGGTCGGTTTAAAATGTGTCATTGTAGGTTTTAAAATAATATAAAGGACATGAGTAAATAATTGATCATGAAATTGAAATATTGATTGAAGATGTAACTAATTGTGAATCAAGTAATTAAAATAACAAGTCAATTTGTAAATTTGAGTTTTAGTAATGTGTCTGACAATCGGTTCGAGATGAAGTAATAATGTGACAAGATGAGATGGAAATAAGTAATTTGAGAGATAACGAGTCGAAGATTCCGTGTAGGCTGTAGTAAACAGAGATAAAAGATGATAGTAATGACGAAACGATGTGAAGAAGTTGAAGTTTGAGATTTATGGAAATGTGTTTGTGGCTTGGTATGGACTGGATATAGTCATACAGGGCTTTTGAGTTGATGAGATTTGGGCTGGGTGTAGGCTTGGTATAGCTGCACATAGCTTTGACGAGGTGAATTAAATACGTTTTATGGAGTATATTGGAATCTGAGGTAGAATTGAAGAGTTAAAACCAGTAATGTGGTAAAGTAAAATGAGATGAATTAAATACAAGTCACAAGTGAAGTACCGGTAATGAAATAAAGTTTGCAAGTAAAGAGAATTTTTGAGAAGGAACGATTGTTTGGACTTCGGGTTACATAACTGTAATTGAATATTGAAGTTTAAAAATAAATATACATGACACATGAGTTTTGAATTTGTGAATTTAGGTTGGAAATAAAATAAGATAAAAGACGGACCAACATGGGTAATGACGTATGACTATGAAAGATATGTGTAAGAGCAAAATGATCCATTTATGATTAAGTACAACTACTGAGTTAAATGTACTCGTAGTTATTTGTAATAATCGTGTTTGAGACGACTTCCTATAATAATTGATATTGTTAAGATGTATTAAAATAAATGTCAATTGAGACAGTTTATGTTTTACCTATTATATTAAGTTTAGTTCTCATTGGAAGGGTTTCTGTCATTTGAATGAATATTTTAATTGCTTCACACTTAAAACATTCATTGCTGGGGTAATTGGCTTGTTCACTGCGACTTTAACTCACCACGCTGCGCTATTGTACTAACCCCCCACCGCCGTCTAGATGCCTGTAAAGGCGGATGTAGAGTGTAGACAGCGGTGATAGCCCATCTTGCGGGTGTCATGGCTGCTCATAGCTGTCAGCAGCCTACTGTTTTTACTGTCAGTTTGCATAGTTTTATGTTGAAAGCAAAATGTCCAATTGCTGTGTGTATTCGTGTAAGGAGAGAGGAGGGCATACTGTCGTGTTTATTACTACAAATAAATACAATCACATAATATGCTGACAATTGTGTCTTTATTAGGCCTCCTGCCTACGTAACCTCTCTCATGTCAACAAATCAACACTGGCTAGGACTAAGCCCTAGGCTTTGCTGAGGCGTATGCAAGTAGGGCCTAGGCCTATACTTGCTAATTTATAATACCATGATATTGATATGCCTAGGTCTACATCTAATGCTGAAGAAAAGCCTAGGCCCTAGTCCTTAGTAGCCTTATTCCAAGTAGGCCTCCGCCTAGGTCTAATCTCAATAACAGTGCTAGGCCCCAGGTTTAGACATCAACGGCGCCATGTGCTTTCAGCTCTTATTTTAATTTTCCTATCGTTCACGTTTTCATTGTTTAAAAGTTTAAACAAACAAAATATGCTTTTGAATAAAATTACTTGAAATAGGCCGTACGACTACTTACGTAAAACCATTGATTAAAGAAGGAATGGTAAAACAAAACGTAAACAAACAATTGAGGAAGCATACAGATTTGACAATGCAGAGCCTGCTATACATAGTTTATTTCAAACACCGCCACGGTCTTTGGGCAGGGTCCACTAGATACCTAACAAGCAGCTCGGAATAAGTATCTAGTGGACCCTGGTTTTGGGGGTTAGTGCAGTGGCGCGATCTGCGTGGAGCTTTGCGTGAACAAGCCAATTGTGCCGTAACGGCCTTTTAATTAACCTTGTTTACTTAATAAATATCAATATGATGAATTTCAATAATATAATAACATGTAATAATATAGTTATAAATTAATAGCATCAATAATTGAATGCAGTTGCATCAGCTTTACACATGCGGTCCAAGCGGAATGCATTGAAATAGTTGCAAGATGCGTCAACAGAGATAATCTGACATCCTGTGATGGACATGGAACAC
The DNA here is from genome assembly GCA_024449915.1 of Sweltsa coloradensis. NCBI lineage: Eukaryota > Metazoa > Arthropoda > Insecta > Plecoptera > Chloroperlidae > Sweltsa > Sweltsa coloradensis. Next base: position 87,991 of record JAMZAV010004426.1, read on the forward strand.
TTGAGATACCTTCGAATTGTCAACACCTTCTGAAAGGAACCCATTAGCGAGTATCCTCAGGGCACAAAGAACATTGGAAGCCGCTGGGGTAGGTGAATCACAACCGACCCTGTCGACTCAACAAACAACAAGATCAATCTAGAAAATAATACGTCATCACTGATCACCTGACCATCACCCCTATATAAAGACGATCTCCGGAGCCAGGCATTCAGTAGTAGTAGAGTAGTTGAAACAGTATTGTGCCTGCATCATTAGAGGGTGGACCGTGGGTGACGACAAGGTGTCAAGGAGTTCGTGGAGGTGTACAACAACGGGAACTGAACGAGCGACACCAAGTTATGAAGATGAAGAACAGTGAATAACTTACCGAGTGTTTATTTAATTATTCAGTGCTAAAGCAGATCGAATTCGTACATCAATTATTATACTTCAGCAGTTCAGCTACATTAATCAGCATCATCAAGACCATCATTGTAAAACGAGGTACCATATTTATTTACTACTAAATCATTGGCCAATTGAAAGTAGTCTTTATATGCAAATCTTTTATGTAATTTGTGTTTTTGGTTAATACAGTAAACCTTTTCAAGTATTTAGATTCAAACATTCTTTTTATTTTATTAACACTCTGAAATCAATATCCACATCCTTATAATTTATGAATTTCCTTTTAATTAAGAAGTGATTAAACTTCAATTTGACCCAATTTAAGGGCATTTATTTGAGATAGCTACCTCTATTGGGCGGTAAGCTTCAGTAAACAAGCTGAAAATTTAACCAAGTGTTCTCAACACCCTGATTAAACTTCTGTGTAAAATTACCCGAAATCACTTTAGCGAAAAAGTGTTAAAAAAAAGGCAAACGGGTAACTTTTCAAAAAAAAAGGGAAAATTTTGAAACATCACTAAGGAATAGCTGGAAGCTGATCGTCTGGACAAAACTGCACACACCTTGCTTTTAACACTACTTTTTAATATCCATAAACGTAATAAAAGGCAAAGAAAGACCAACAATTTTAATTTTATATAGTCTTTTACAGATAAATAGACCTCAAAATGCATTTTTAAACCGTTTTGCAATATTTCAATCTCATTCTTTAGATGAAATATGAAGAATTATCTAAAAGTTATCCAGCAATAGAGTCATATATGTCTGCTTCGATAAAAAAAATTGAAGCCTTGAAAAACGTATATTTAAAAACATTGATTGTACGCTCGAAGCCGTGTATGCTATATTATTATTTACTTTTCCCGACAAAATACATATAAACATAGCCTAGCTAAATTTGAATTTGAAATATTATACACCACGCCAACTAGTAACATATGTTTTAAAACTTCACAAATACAACCCTTTTACATTAGACATTGGTTAGAATATCATAGAACCTGTTTAAAATAAAATGGAACCCTACAAAATAAATCATAAAATATGCACTGTACTCGTTCTTTATAGAAAATCAGCATCACATGACTACATACAAATTTATACACTCTCTTAACAATTCATTAATTTATTAATAGCCTTATAAAGACTAAAAAGGCTAAAAAGGCTTGTAATGGTCAAGTTCAATGATTTATGGTTTCTTTAGTGCAAAGTCGTACAAACACTCGCGAAATCACGTCATTTTAGGTTAACGCCGTGGTAACACTGCCCGAATGTAATAGACCTTGGAAAAAAGAAAAAGTTATGAACATTAACTTATATTTGGATGATTTCGTAGAATCCATTTCATGACCGCTTTACCTTAGATTTGGTCATCATTAGTGATATAAGATTTGTCTTGAAAATTGAACACGTTGTAACAGTCTCGATTACATCGGCAAATATCTGTACAATCCAGTCAATTTCAATAGCAGGGGCATTTATCGGAATCAGTGCACGAGAACTTTGTTCTACAAGTGCAGAAAAATTCTTTCAACTTTTCCATTACACAAGGTCTCTCATGATTTTGGATAAAGGTCCTGGCTGAGAATGATACACAACACAGTTCGAATACTTTTCTGAAATTTTTATTTGAATGGCAAAAGGACGGTATGCATTAGATATCTCAGTGTCAACTCCAGCTTCATTTAAAAATTGAATGTACATTTCAAAAACTTTAGTAGGGAGCTGTATTATTTTTCTGTTTTAAATTGAGTTTTTGCAAGAATCACAAATAAAGTCTGCGGCTTGGTCATGTTTTGTTAAATGGTTTGATCTTTTTTTGCGGATTCCATGTTTCTCGTGCTTGTGTATTTTTGATAACAGTCTCGATGATACTTGCGTTTACAGCAAAGAGATCGCTTTCAAATGAAATTCGTTTGCTTATATTTTGATCACTTCTAGTTAACGCGGCTTGCAAAACAGACTCTCTGACTCAAACAGGATTCATGTCGACAAGTGAAAACGAAGGCCGTCGTTTAAATTTATCTTCTACCTCGCCACAAATGAAAGAGTTGATATTCCAATCAAATTTAAGTGATTCATTCCTAATAAGGCGTTTAAACTCAGTTGGTACATTGTACGTAGTGCCTTCTTCAGATAAACGTTTTTTGCTCTTTCATGTTTGCGTGAGTCTGTAGTTCTACATTTTTGGTGAAATTTGTATAGGGAACTGTCAACTGTACTTTTTTGGTATTTAAGAACTTTAATAGCCACATCGTCCTGCCTATCTTCAAACGATTTTATAAGTGTAGGTAACAAAGCCTTTCTTAGTCAAAATAGTTTTACATTCTGTGGAACTTAATGGGCCTTCCTTGCCATCACAAATAACACACACGGTAGTTCTGTGAAATGTTGATTTCATATATTCTTTTGCCGAAGAGATTACAAAATCGTCCTTGTCACCTATTTTAATAAATGTGCGGTTGTGTGAGTTTTGTGTGTAAAATGTATAATTTTAATTTATTAGTTGCATAATATTATACATTGCAGTCAGTACTCACCCATTTCCAGGTTATTTTGTACGATTTGTCATGATTTACATTAAAAGAAAATAGTAAAATAACAGGCACAACCATTCGTAAACTACAATAAAACTTCCACAAAATTAGTGAATTAACACAAAAATCTGTCACCGAGTTATAAAATGCTGAACGAACTGTCCCGTTCGAAATATCTAATAGGACTGAACTGATAATGATATTAACCTTTAGTAAAGCTCTTGCACCCTTACACCAATTCATTTTTGTATTCGTATCCCACCGCGTTGATGGATGAGCTTTTTTGTAAGTTTTTAGTTTGCATAGGACCACTTTTCCTTTGCAAGTGCTTTTTGAATGCATTGTAGGTGATTGTTGTCAAGTTTCTATTGTTACTTGTTAATTAATATTAAAAACCTAAAAAAAACTTAGGCCTATATTAAAACCTTTATTCTATGGATTCTGGCTTACTTTTTCAACTTTTTCTTTCAGAAAGCAATACATCACCACTACCTTAATGTCCATGTAAAATATGAACGTTGTAGCCCCACCCGTTTGGTCAGAATCGGCCCAAATGTCACGAAAATATCGCACTAAAAATTTAAAAAAATCGTAAAAGTACGATATTCATGACTGAGAAATATTTCATGGATTGTACCTAAAAACAATACAGGTGTAAGTTCAGAGATTTCGAAGGTCCCCTCCAATTTTCATCAAGATCGCATATGCTGTTTGCCCGGTAGAGAGCGAACAAACAGACAAAAAAACTAACATAAACAAAACACCCGAGCTATTTTTCTTGGGGTAACATAAGTGAAAAAACAAAAAAAACACAAACACAAAGTTAAATTGAAGTCTTCGCTTCGCTCATCCAATTACTTACAATAACTTGAGTAGAGTTGAGCATACGATCATTTAGGTTTATTTAAGTATGTTGGAGCAGATATCGCTTGATAACACGAATGGCAAGATGCGGTAAAGAAACGATATACAACACATATTTCAGTGGAGTGGCTCGATTAAACATGCGTGAACAAATTTGTATGCTTATTAGTTATTGCATTGGTAGTAAAGATCTGTAAACACAGAAGAGATGAGCAATCATAATGTAGGTGGATCGTACAGTCGCGTAATTTTTTTTATGCATTGTGCAAGGGTAATGTTGAACAAACGGGTAATGTATGTCATGAAAATTTTGGTAATTATTTGTGTTTAGAAATACATATTGTGCTGTTAGTGTTATTAACAATGTTATCACCATAAGAAATCACAGTACGTTCGTATGAATATTTAAAAACTATTTTAGCACACAGATACATTTAAATAACACACAGCACAGCTCTACAACTTTAACATTAAGCCTACCAATTTACCATGTTGATACTTTTATAGTCTTAATTATATTGATAAAAAGGATACTATGTGTAAATTCGTCATAATTTTACAAAACGTTTCATATACATAAGAAAAAGGCGGGATCATTTCAGCAGTATAACCCGTATGGAGTAATCTAAAAATACAAAGCGACAAAAATCACATCTGAGGTTTTATTTATTTTTTAAACAAAGGAGTTTGACCATGTAGTAGTAAATTTAAATACAACTTAACATATTATTATGTAACTAGTAGGGTGAAATAAGAAAATTTAAATTTATTTTCTTTCTATTTATGACCTATTTTATTTTCTAACATACTATAATAATATGTAAAAAATATTTAATTTCATATACTTTATTAGTACTTACGTTTCTATGTGAAGATTGTTATTTGTATATAAGGAGATTCAAAAGCAAAATTGGAAGAAATAGTGAGCTAAAATATATATTTGTCACCTTTTGCCGTTTTTACAATTTTTTTTTACCTTTTCCGCTAAAGTGAATTTGGGTACTTTTGCATCACACATTTGAGAGGACCTAAGGAAGGTTTGATTATAATATTGGCGTGTTATACGGTTTGTGCACCTCACCTAAAAGTGAATATTTCATTATTGGTTAGTCCTCCACAAATCATTGAAGTTGACCATTATAAACATTTTTAGCTTTTTTAGTAAGGCTTTTAATTGGATGAGCGTAGCGAGCGGAGCGAGCGTAGCGAAGATTCCATTTCACTACACTGGACAAAAAAATCCGGAATGTTTTTTTTTTTTTTTTTTGTATTTTTGTGTGTCTGTGAACACGATTCCGGCTAAACCAATACTCCAATTGCGATGAAATTTTATGGAGGTCTATGAAATCTCTGAACGAAGAACTGCACGGAGGGAAAAATCGATCAAAAAATTATTACTCATGAAAATCGCAATTTTACGATTTTTTTCGATTTTTAAAAAAATTCTTCGACTTATAACATCTACATGCTTTATCCGATTGTAACGATTTTTTCACAGAACCTTAATTTTATGAATTTATATATTCGTGTGAAATTTGAGCGCAATCGAAACATTTTTCTTATGAAAATCGCAATTTTACGATTTTTTAAATTTTTTTAAAACATTCTTTGACTTATAACACCTACATGCTTTATCCGATTGTAATGATTTTTTCACAGAACCTTCCTTATTTTTATTAATTAAATTATTCGTGTGAAATTTGAGCGCATTCAAACAATTATTTCTCATAATAATCGCAATTTTACGATTTTTTTCAATTTTTAACATTTCTTCGACGAATAAAACCTACATGCTTTATCCGATTGTAATGATTTTTTCACGAGAACTTTAATTTTATGAATGAATATATTCGTGTGAAATTTGAGCGTTATCGAAAAATTATCTATTAAAAAAATCGCAATTTTACGCTTTTTTCGTTTAAAAAAAATTACGCTCATCCATCAACGCGGCGGGACTTAAGCGTTTTCCTAGTAACATAATGAATTGTTGAGAGAGTGTATAAATTTGTATTTAGTCATGTGATGCTGATTTTCTATGTTACGATTGAGTACAGTGCATATTTTGTGATTTATTTCGTAGGGTTGCTTTTTATTTTGAACAGGTTTTATGATATTCTAACTAATGCCTGATGTAAAATGGTTGTATTTGTTGAATTTTATAACATAGGTATGTTACTAGTTGGTGTGGTAGGCCTATATAATGTTTCAAAATTCAAATTTAGCTATGTTTATATTATGGCGGGAAAAGTGTACAATAAAGCATACGCGGCTTTGAGCGTACAATCAATGTTTTTAAATGTACGTTTTTCAAGGCTTCAATTTTTTTTTATCGAAGCAGACACATAGATGACTCTATTGCTGGATAACTTTTAGATAATTCTACATATTTCGTCTGAAGAATGAGATTGATATATTGCGAAACGGTTTAAAAATGCATTTCGGGGTCTATTTATGTGTAAAACAGACTATATAAAATTAAAATTGTTGGTCCTAGCCTTTTATTACGTTTATGGATATTAAAAAGTAGTGTTAAAAACAAGGTATGTGCAGTTTTGTCCAGACCATCAGCTTTCAGCTATTACTTAATGATGTTACAAAACTTCCCTTTTTTTTTTGAAAAGTTACCCGTTTGCCATTTTTTAAAACCCTTTTCCGCTAAAGTGATTTCGGGTAATTTTTCTTTTACACAGTAGTTTAATCAGGGTGTTGAGAACACTTGGTTAAATTTTCAGTTTGTTATACGGTTTGTGCACCTAAAAGTGAAATTTCAATATTTTTTACTCCTCTAGTTAGGGGGGACTTAGGCTTAATTGATTTTATGTAACTAATTATGTTCTTACTAATAATTTGCTGCATTCCTATTAGCATATATTGAACACAGAGTCAAACTGGACCATCTTGATTCTCAGGAGCCAATTCTTGATCGCTGTTAGTGTTATGGTTAATACTTAATATTTCACACTAGGCCTGTGTATATTATTCATCACGGTTAGTCATGCAATACAGGCTGTTGCACCCCTTCAGCTAAATGGCGGCAGGTTCAATGTGTCCTGATGCTTGTAAGCAAGAGGCTACTCTAGAGTGAACTGTGTAGTGAACCTTAGTGTCCTCTGGTACTGTAGTGGTGTGTTGTATGTTAGTAATGGTAAATGATACTTAATCTGAGCTGCTCTTATTGTCTCCTTGTCCCAAGTAAAACAACATGGAAATAAAGAATTGAGAATGGGACAAAGGACACAAGATTTAAACCAATTGCACATGCGCGATTATCAATATTTAAATTCAAATCGAACAGCAACTCTAATTACAATTTTCTCCAAATCATTTAGTTGGGTAAAAGGGTGTTTGTTTCCACCATTGATTTTGGGCATCATAGAATCACCACCGGCCTGCCTAGCTCAACACCTCATATTCTTCATCATTCTCTTGTTGCAACATCAGCTCTCTCTCTCTCTCTCTCTCTCTCTCTCTCTTTTCAATCACTATCCTCTCCTCACATAATAACAATAAGAGTCCCATTTAATATTACTATAGACCCTACCATGAATTAGTATCGAGGTCACAAGTGGGAAATAATAGCTATAACACGCACAACTTTTCTCCTGCTGATGATGTCTGCAGCTAAGTTAAAATTACCATTAGTTAATTTAAAGTTACCTAGTCTCATATTATAGCGGAGCATCTGAAGTTGCTACATATTATGTAATGTGCTCTGGAAAAAGTGACCTTAAATCACACTTGCTAGTTTGGGAATATAGGAGTTTTAAAATTGCTGTGTGTAAAATGTTGATTTTCATATTCTTGTTGAGGCTGCCAGATATTGGTGTTCTGTTTCAGCTTCAACTCTTGTTATTGCAAGAAACTGACAATAGTTGTGAAATAGATCACTTTTTTTGCGGTACTTTTTCACTGAGCACATCACACATTACTTTGCGGTTTACCTATTTATTTCATTTGCAAATCTAGTAGTAGGGTATCTGTAAATAAATAAGAATCCAAAATTAATGCAGAATCTTTTTTTTTTTAGAGTTTCTGAGCCAAACATTGAAATTATTTCTGAACTAGCTCTGTCATGATGCATAGGCTACGGCAACCAACCATACTTATAAATGCACAACACAATACACACACACACACACACACACACAGCTTGTAGATGGGGTGACTATAGAAATGACTCGCTACACTAGAAAGTTGGTGTTACTCGATTGCTCGTCTTTTTTCCATGCTGCTTTCTCGGTGCCACCCATAGCCTTCTATTTCGCCTTCATTGGATGGATTACAAAATCATGGCAGTAGATTTCCATTTACAAGTACCGGTACCTGAGTCTTCAGTTGTGACTACAGTTGACTAGGAAATACTGTGCACAACTATTAAAGTTTTCCAATTAAATTGCTTGCTTGCTTGCTTCACATTGTTCATTGTCATCAAGCGAGATAATTTTTACATTCCACCAGCGTCAACTCTGGTTTTAAGTGTTGATACTTGATAGATCTGACCAAGTGATAGAACGGCTGACTCAATGTCAAACAATGCTTTCATTTAATCGTCGTATCTAGTTAAGAAACTGAACTAGTCAAGATATAAAATATTAGCTCCTTTATTTTGTAATCTATCCATGAACTTGTGAGTGACCTGAAACTTTTGACATAAACAGCATCATGTGTGTGTAAGGCCTCTTTAAATGATTTTAGTTGAGGTGTGTTGAGGTAAAAACTTTGTCCTGTACGAAATATATTTGATATATTATTCAGCTTAGTCAAAGATTAGCCTAAAAGATGGCATAATGGGAAAAAACTGTAAACTTGTTTTTATTGTTAGTATACTAAATCAACCAACTACTTTATGAATACTTTATTCTAGACCCTAGTCACTTCATTTTTGTTGTTAAGATGAGATTTGTATTTATAAAATATACGTCAAAGTCACATCATCATAGATTAATTTGTAGTCCTGCCGATCAACCAGTAAATAGTAAAGTAATCCAACCAACTAGTAGTATTATATTTATAATAAGTAATCAATGTATAATAGTAGTTACAAACCACCAAGTTTTTCCTGGTTATCTAGGCCTAACTTGTTCAAGACTTTTTTTATACAAATTTTGTTTTGCTTAAAAACATAAATCTTTATGCACATTAGGCCCTAATTATTATTTCAAACATATATAGGCTTAGGTGAGATTTTTTTAATGTATATTTAAAAAAGTAATTTTATAAATAAAACTGCAACAACAGGCAATTGTTTTAACACAAACTGCCGTGTGCATGAGCAGTGAATTGAGCAATGTTATTGTTATTAGAAAGTACTACCGGTAGTTGTTGTACATAACATTGTGGTGACCCAAACTATGATGTCACATGCCATTTGCGCGGGAAATACAGTAGTAAACGTTAACTTTATACCCCGTTAGAATTCAGATTGACGTAATTCGCATTCAGGTACATTCAGGTAGGCTACATACATACGTACATTGAAAATAGGTAGCCTACTTTGGATTGGTAATGGTGTTTTTAATTATTTGTACCTATTCATTCAGTACACGCAGGTAAATATTAGGACTAGATGATCATGATTTTTTAATTAAAATTTGGCCTACCTTGGTTAATTGTCATTTTGGATCGTTGACAGTGCCTCCTGTTAAAGTTAATTTCGGAAAACATTATCAATTTTGTTTCACAAATAGCCTAATAGGCATGCTAAGCGAGAAGAAGCCTGTACGTATTATTTGCCGTGCTATATGGACCATGGTTTTATTTTATGTCAAATCCTCACAAAGGTTCCAGGGCCTCGTAAACCCTCATTATTTCAAAGTAGCGTTGTAAGTCCTTGTATAAGCTTAGGGTATAGGCCAAGGACTAGATTGCTGTTTATGTCGATAGTTTTAAATCTCTCACATAATTCCAAGGTGATGGGATCACAGTCAACCGCAAATTACAGTCTGGCTTTCAAATCATTTTCTGGTTACTACTATAACCATAGATTTATTGACACTGTGATTTGCAAGTGGCCTTGGTTATATGCATTGTTTGCTAAGGCAGCTCTCTTGATTATGTATCATGTACCACTGACATACTTGCAATCAACAATAGGTCTGTTCAATTTGGCTACAACAATAAGGAAACAGGTTTCATTTTTGGCAAAGGTTTCGTTTTTGGAAAACTTGATTATATAAAGTGTTACACAGAGAAAAGTCATGTTAAGTCCAGCAAATCTTTCAACTAGGCCTATCCAAGATTTGTGTATAAAAATATTTGGGTACACAAGTACCTAAAAAGTGACTTGAGAGCCAACAATAAAGCACATTTGAAATCAAATATCCACACTGAAAATCAGTAGCTTGCATCTGAGTGGGTTGGCTTTATGTACACATTTATTTGTACTATTTATTTACTAACCTGGACTAAAGCATTTTTGCTATTAGTTTACACACTAGCATCTGCCAAAGGTTATTTTCCTTTTTTATTTGCAAAAATAAACCATTTTCAAGATGAAGATTATAATTCGAAAAGAGTATGCATTCTTTTAAATCAGTGTTGAGCAGTTTTTGTAACTGAATAGGATAAACGTTAAATAAACTCTTGAATATATTTGGAGGTTCCAACAATGAATTCAGCACGGAACCTAGTTCATCAAACATATTCTTTTTAGAATTTGCTGTGAAAACTAGAAACATTCTTTACTGCTAGACCCGAGACCTGCCATGATGGCATAGTTGGCCAAAATGTGGGCATTTCAGAAGAAGATGGTCAAGAATTATACAAAGTTACTTTTATTTTTGACCTAATGAAAAAATAGACTAGTGATAGAGTTAACCCCCATATTGAAATTAACTTAAAAAAAGGGATAAATTTTTTTAT